>JAKOGI010001403.1:0-92500 GCA_029747015.1 Carnegiea gigantea
TATATATATATAAATATACATATACATACATTGTAATGCCCGCATTCTTTATTTTTCATCAAACTGAGTGTATTGCTTTTACATTATAAAATCGTATTTTTAGTGACTATATGAGTTAAATTATTATTGATGTGCTTGTGTGAGAAATAATTTTATTAAAAAGAATATTCTTGTTGCCATTAATATTATTATTATGAATTTGAAAACGTTACGATGATTTTTAATAAGCATTCGTAAGGGTCATTATCGGGTACTAAGTTGAGTAGGAGCCGAATACGATTAGATTGTTGACCTTAGAATTAGCTTTGAGGTTTATTAAATCGAACCTTGATACCTTTGGGAACGAATAATCAATGAAGGGTCATGTTATCGATTATTGGATTTGGAGTGTGGGATACGAATTAAACTAGCGGTACCAATTCTTAAACAGCTTGGAACCAATTAAAAAAAAAAGCGAGAGAGAGAGAGGGAGGGGCATTTTAGTAAAATCGTGTGTGACCCTTTTTCTTTCTCCTCCTTCACGCGACCCCCACCCCCTGATAGCGCTCTCTCTTCTCTCCTCTCTACTCTGCGCCTTCTTCCTCCTCTCTATCCACCATGAACGCAGCCTCAAAGCTCCCAGAACTCCATGAATTCTTGCTCTACCTAGGTAGTGTTTCTCACGATTCAACCTTCCTCAAAACCCTAGAAGCCATTGCTGTGAATTTTGGGTAAGAACAGAGCACGATTTCCCTGGTTATCATCAGTTTTGGTGAGGGTTTGGAGCACCGAGCGTGTGCCCAAATTCAGCCATGCATTTCAGTCCTTAGTCACTCCAATTCCTCTACAAATTGCGGCTAAATTCATAGCACAAGCATCAATAAAAAGCACTGAGTCAGTGAGTGAAGTTTGGGTTGAATTGGAGTTCGAATTACAAGAGTTTAGGCATAGTTTGGGGTCTGTTCGCGTGGTTAGGGAGCAAGGAGTCAAAAGTTAGGGTTTTGAGCACCCAAAGCTGAGCCCAGCAGCCTTTAAACTGATCTCTAGCTTGGAATCGAGGTGGGTGTTTCTCGCCTCCTAAGTATTAGTAATTTTGAAAATGTTTTAGCCCCAAAGTTGTGATGCATGTCAGTTTAGAATTAGTTAGATTAATTGAGATTATGCATGTTCTGTGAGGTTATGCATGTTCTATTTCAGCTGAATTTAGTTTAAATCGATGTATGTTAAGTTTAGTTAGTTCATGCCTGAAAGGGACTTCAAAATAACCTAACAATGCCTTGAATCGATATATGTTAGTTTAGTTAATTAATGCTTGAAAATGGCTTTGAATCGATATATGTTAGGTTAGTTAATCCATGGTTATAAGTGGTTTCGAAACAACCCGAGAACACTTCGAACCAATGCATGTCAAGTTAGTTTATTCAAGTTTGAAAATGGCCTTTGAAATGACATAAGAATGCCTTGAGTTGATGCATGCTAATGTGGCTAATTCATGCCTAAAATGACCTTGAAAAGGACATAGTAACCTTGGTTAGTTAAAATAGATATGTAAGCCTTAATGCGACTAAGTTATGCTTTAAAAATGACATGAATTGGGCATGCCTATTGCTTTGAATCGATGCTTGTTAAATCAGTTAATTCGTGCTTGAAAGCAACTTCGAAAAGAACTAGGAATGCCTTGAATTGATGCCTGTTAAGTCAGTTAAATCATGTTTAGAAATAGCTTCTTAAATGGCCTAAGCAAGTTTGAATCGATGCTTGTTAAGTTAAGTGAAATTATGCTTTGAAAATGACATGAGTATGGCATGCTTATTTCCTAAATGTGAATTATAAATATAAGCTAGCTTCATGCCTTGCTAGTTCATTTCAGCTCGTCGAGTACTTCACTTAAGTTAAGAAAATGTATGTATATGTTTATGCATGGTGTAATGTGCCATTGGAAGGATGCTGCTCACTCGATAAGTTTATACGTAGCTATTTCATCTTGACAATTATGATAATATGCTATGATTATGGCATTGAAAACCGAGTTGGTAGTCGGATGGCTTGGGAATGAACTGATGAGGATTTTGAGGTTCTTTATGGTCAGTGTTGTGTGAGGAGGGAGCCTGGGTTGTGATTGACCACAATCGTGTAGATTGCGACGCCACATGTGGCTTATTCTCCTGAATTGATTATAAAGTATTTGAATGTGTTACGTGCAAACTCCCTTTCCTTTTATGTCATTAAGTTTCATCTTGCGAGTGAGGGTGAGTTTGAAAAAGGAAGTTTTCATGGTTGTAACTAATAGTCACAATAACTATTAGCAAATGATGGCCTATTTTAACTATACGAATACAGTTTTGGGAGTGAACTCGCTTGAACGACGGAATCCCTAAGGAATTTAAATAAAAACAGAGTGCATTGTATGAAAAAGTCTTTCGCTATGAGAGGTAGCAAACTTATTAGCCGTTATGGCCATACGCTTTAAATTGTCTAAGATATTGTCCTTAGGGATAATAAGATGGGGGTGAACCTGCTTGAACGGGGAATCCCTAGCCTAGGCAGTAATCCCAGTAGTGGGAAGCCCTATAGACCTTGACGAGGGATAAGGTCCAGAAGCTAGTTGCCACCCCGGGAGTAAGAGCCTAGCTTGAGCGGTAGCCTTACTAGGGATTGAAAATAGATCTCATTCAATCAGCACATTATGATAATCTTATGCCCAGAGTATTTTCCTAACAAGTAAGAAAGGCAGTCGGCATTTCGCCTTTTTAAGTATTTCAGAAAGAAAGTTTTTACAGATTATTATAAGACCAATATGAAAGAAATTCTTTTATAGAATATGAGCCTCAAAGAGGCTAAGAAAAGAGCTTTATGAGCCTCAAGAGGCTAAGAAAAGAGTTTTTATGAGCCTAATGGGGCTAAGTAAAGTATTTTCAGAAAAAGAAAGAAGAATTTTGTGCGTATCATGTGATTAAGATTCTAAGTGCAGTATGAATGAAATTTCGCGTACAGCATGGCCATATCCTTGTGATGCATCGAGTATATGAGTTTGAATGTGCATGTTTAGCGAAAGAAAGCTCCTTGTATAATCTATACTCCATGTGTTTAAGCATCTCGTATGACTGAATTAGATATATAAGGCATAAATCACGAATTATGTCTCATAACCTATGAAAGAAAGTTCTTTGCATAGCCTCGTTACTTGCTTATGTGTTGGCTGTTTGTTAGTAGAGGAATTTAGTCATTCAGGGACCTAGAAATGGGTTTGAGTGGTTAGAATGAGGTTTACGAGTAATGATCCATCCTTGGGGGCTATGTTTACCTAATATGATAGTAATACATTGATACGTGATATGTGACTGGTGAAGATATTACTGCCTGCAACGGTTTTGGTTTTAAGGAGTCAGGAATACTCACTGAGCATGTGGTTGCTCATCCCATTACTCTTTTCCCTTTTTCCCCAGGTTTGGATTGTGATGAGTAGAAGCCAAGTCACTTATGCTAAGATGGAGTTTATCCTTGCTTGCAAGGGGTCATGTGTGCCCATTTGAATAGGGGTCTTACATGTTTAACGAAGTCATGTAATGTATTCCTCAAATTATAAACATTTGTAAACAAGTATTCTAGTTCTTGTAGTGCATTCAATTTAAGAATCGCTCTGTATGGCCATGTGAGCCTACCATCTAATTTATCAGTTGTTCTTTTAGCTGAAATCAATTACATTTTGGGATGTATGTCCCAGTACTCTGGTTGTGTGAACCATTGAGTTGTATCTTTCACTTTTCCTATATTAATGAACTGTATTGTTTGATGTACTTCAGCGAGTTGCTCGTTGAGTTATGAGATTCAGTTTGTAGCCATTGAGCTTATTTTGGAATGTTTTACACTTTCATTGAATGCAAGGGTTTATTGTAAGGCTTTTAGCCTAGAAATGGTCAGTTTCTAGGGCAAACTCTGTCCTTTTCGCCCCGAAAGTTAAGTAGGAAGTAAGCAAATGTAACGCTCCTAGCCCTACGGGCTGGGGGTGTTACAAGATGGTATTAGAGCAAGGTCCTACGACTATAGGCCACGACCTGAGTCTTGCATCTCATATAGTTGCATAGGAATGCATTCACAACGATATGATACATGCCTGCCTTATGTGCAAATGTGAGTCTTATGTGAATGCTAGTGCGTTTAGCTAGTTAGGTGCAACTTGAGCGAGCTCATTAATTGAATGAGTGAACTATTTACTAGGATGTGAGCCGAGCGACTTGTGCTCTCATGAACAACTTAAGTGTTAGCTCAATCGATAGCTGTTTTGCTTATACACCTTGACATTTAGAGCAAAAGTTTCAAGTGCACTTGGTTTGAACTCAAATAACTAAGGATGTTTTAACTCTAAGCTCATTCTTGCCTCTTAAGTACGATTTGCTCCTCCAGCCCAATAATGGAGTGAGCAGACGCACTCAGTGGTTGGTAGGGAAAGAGTTAGAAGCAGTTGAACCATCCTCATATTAAAAACGAAGAGACTTAAAATAGATAAGCTATTTTTCATCTTTGAAACTTAAGATTTTGAAATGTTGATGCCGTTCTGACTTTCGAGTCAAGTTTTACTTCACATCGAAGGATTAGCTTTCCATTAATGATCATGAGGGAGTTTAGTTCATAAGTACGTGTCCTTATGTATGTCAGAATGTTGCTTATAAATGTGTACGTACTAAGATGTGTACATCTATGGAGTCGTTCGTAACAGATTCAGAAAGGAATGATTGGAGATTAGTTGTTATGATTGATAACCCTATTAAATGGTACCTTCCACTTTCGAATTCTAAATCTCTTGAGTATATTAGGGGCTACTTTTGTATGCATACTTGAGGGACTAAATGCTAATGGTAGAATCTTGGGAACATGGTTTAAAGGTGCCTGTTATTTCCTTCTTTGCCATTTTTGCCTAAACCATGCACTACCTATTTTTCATCATACGAATTATCATTCAGGAATGGAGTGACAATGTTTTAATTGGAATGAACCCTGTTACACCTAGAAAGAACAAGGGAGAAAGAAACTAGTAGACTTTAGGATTGTACATAATGAACAATCCCTACTAAGGTAAGTGACCTATAGTAAGACTCCCATAATCACCTGTGGGATAGGTGTACCTCATATGACCTGAACGCGTACCTATAAGACCAATAATACTGTGCTCTTACCCACCCTGTTAGTTGATTGATGGCTAACTCCAAACAGTTGGACAAACCTCGAGGCATAACCTCGACCTTAGGTTTTAAATGAGGGTTGCACTCGCACATACTCGTCTAGATACCCTCCTATGAGACACTACCGTGAGTCTATGTGTTTTGAAACATAAGCATAATGTTATGCAAAGCATAAAGGTCATGGGAGCCTGTATAATTGCTTAGGATGATTATGCATGGTTATTCAGGTGTCTTGTGAGTGATTGGCTCAGTAAATGCATATCTTGGTATTTGGTTGACTTAACTTGGTTTAGTATATGACTTGGTTATCCAGATAATTTAAGTTTTGTAATTCATAGCATGACATGACCTTTGACTCATTGTTTGCATGAATTCTATGATTCCATATTATAGCTGGGTAACTACATACGTCTGTATTTGAAGCATGATGAGACAACCCTAGAAACCTGCATTCACATATTCTTGCCCTTATATGTTTGATTAGAGTGGTGCAGCGGAAGCATACTAAATTGTGATTTGAAACCGAGATGGTAGTTGGACGGTTTGAGGTAGAACTATGAGTGGTTCGAGGTCTTGTGGTATGGTGCTTGTGAGGATGGAGCCTAGGTTGTGATTACCACAATCGTGTGGATTGCGAGGCCGTGTGTAGCTCATTGTGTTGTTGAAATGATTATGAAGTGCTTGAATGTATTATGTGCAAATCCCTTCCCTTTATTTTATTAAGATGCATTATGCGTGTGAAGGTGTTGTTTTGAAAAAGGATGTTTCTCGTGTTTCAAAACAATAGTAGCCATGACTATTAGCAATCAATGGCATATTTTAGCCATACGAACTTCATTTTAGGAGTGAACTTGCTTGAACAGGGGAATCTCTAAAGAGTTTTATAAAGGCGTGAGTTGTATGATAAATGATTTCGCTGTGAGAGGTAGCACAATTATTAGCCGTTATCGCCCATACGCTTTAAATTGGCTACGATAATATGCTTCGGACAATATGATATGAATGATGTTAGCCAAGGGGATAAGTCCTGGTACTAGGAAATTGTAGAAGACCCTGACGAGGATAATGTAATGGTCCAATATATTTTATGTAGCCGTCCTGGGAGTAAGAGCTTAAGCGTGAGCATTAGGTCTCACTATGGGGTTGAAAATAGATCTCACCCAATCAGCACCCTGTAATGATCTTATACCAGAAGTATTTTCCTAATAAGCAAAGAAAAGCAGTCGACATTATGCCATTTTAAGTATTTCAGAAAGAAAGTTTTTATGGGCCATCAAGAGGCCAGATGAATGAAATGTGAAAAGCTTATAAGGGTCATTATATGACCGATACAAAATGAAGTCTCTTTTAAAAGAACAAGAACCACAAGAGGTTAAGAAGAATGTTTTCCAGGAAAGAAAGCAAGTTTTCTATGAATGATTGATGAAATGATTCCTCAGCATAGTTGAATGTGGATTCTAATAACCTATGGCCTCATCCTTCTTTTACATTAAACCTAATTGATTAAAAATGCATGAATTGAGTAAGAAAGCTTCTAGCATGTTAAAAGTTCTATGAATGAAGGCCTTTCTCCTAAATGAATGAATGTTTGACATGTGAGTAGCCTACGAGTGTGTCACATAGCTTAATATGATGATTGGCAATACATAAATGCTTAATACGTGGTTCGTATAAGTAGTATTGCCTGTAAAAGGAGTGGAGGAACACTCACTGGGCATGTGGTGGCTCACTCCATTTCCTTTCCCCTTTTTCCCCCAGCTTTTCTTTATGGTAAGTAGAAGTCAATCATTTATGCCAAGATGGAGTTCCTCCTTGCTTGAAAGGCGTCGGGTGTGTTCGTGTTGAATTGGCCTTACATGTTAAACAAAATAGTACTATGCACTACTTAAGTTGTAATTGTTTGTAAACTAGGCGCTCTATCTCATGCAATGCATATTGTTTATGAGTCGCTCTGTATGGCCATATAAGCCAACCATCTAGTTAGTTAGATGTCTTCTTGGTTAAAGTTAGTTATGTTTTGAGATGTAAACCCCAATACTCCGGTTGTGTGAACCGTTGAGTTGTATCTTTCATTTCCTTTTTATTAATGAATTATTCTATTTAGTGTACTCCGAGCGAGTGGCTCATTGAGTTATGAACTCCGGTGTGTAGCCGTTGAGCTTCTTTTAAATGTTTTACGCTTCCGTTGATTTACAGGGATTTATTATAAGGCTTTTAGCCTGGAAATGGTCAATTTTTAGGGAATACTCTGTCCGTTTTGCCCAGAATTTATGTAAGAAGTTAAGAAAACGTAACACTCCTAGCCCTAGGGGCTGGGGGTGTTACAGCCTATGCACTTGATTATGCTCGGACTTGGGATCATAACCTGCCTCCGGTCGAGTTTGCATATAATAACAGTTACCACACCAGTATTGGCATCGTCTCTTTTGAGGCATTATATGGTAGACGTTGCAGATCTCCTATTTTCTGGAACAAAGTAGGAGAAAGGAAACCCTCCAAGGTAGAGCTAATCGATCAGATGATCGAAATAATCAAGACAATCCATAAGAGACTACAAGTTGCCCAGAGTAGGCGAAAGAGCTACGCGGATGTTAGGAGAAGGCCATTAGTGTTTGAAGTTGGAGATCATGTGCTCCTAAAGGTATGTCCACTCAAGGGAAGCATAAGGTTTGGCCAAAAAGGGAAACTGAGCCCAAGATTCATTGGACCATTTCAGATTCTGCAGAAAGTAGGACTGGTTGCGTACCGATTGGCTTTACCGCCCTCTCTGTAAGGCATACACGATTTATTCCATGCATCCAGTCTCCAAAAGTATAGTCCAGACCTAGATCATGTCATCTGATATGAACCCTTGCAGGTCAGAGAGAATCTCACCTATGTAGAAGAACCCATTTGAATTTTGGAAAGAGCAGAGAAGAAACTGAGAAACAGGGACATTTCGTATGATAAGTTGCTGCGGAAACACCACAGTTGTAATTGTTTGTAAACTAGGCGCTCTATCTCATGTAATGCATATTGTTTATGAGTCGCTCTGTATGGCCATATGAGCCAACCATCTAGTTAGTTAGATGCCTTCTTGGTTAAAGTTAGTTATGTTTTGAGATGTAAACCCCAATACTCTGGTTGTGTGAACCGTTGAGTTGTATCTTTCATTTCCTTTTTATTAATGAATTATTCTATTTAGTGTACTCCGAGCGAGTGGCTCATTGAGTTATGAACTCCGGTGTGTAGCCGTTGAGCTTCTTTTAAATGTTTTACGCTTCCGTTGATTTACAGGGATTTATTATAAGGCTTTTAGCCTGGAAATGGTCAATTTTTAGGGAAAACTCTGTCCGTTTTGCCCAGAATTTATGTAAGAAGTTAAGAAAACGTAACACTCCTGGCCCTAGGGGATGGGGGTGTTACAGCCTATGCACTTGATTATGCTCGGACTTGGGATCATAACCTGCCTCCAGTCGAGTTTGCATATAATAACAGTTACCACACCAGTATTGGCATCGTCTCTTTTGAGGCATTATATGGTAGACGTTGCAGAACTCCTATTTTCTGGAACAAAGTAGGAGAAAGGGAACCCTCCAAGGTAGAGCTAATCGATCAGATGATCGAAATAATCAAGACAATCCATAAGAGACTACAAGTTGCCCAGAGTAGGCGAAAAAGCTATGCGAATGTTAGGAGAAGGCCACTAGAGTTTGAAGTTGGAGATCATGTGTTCCTAAAGGTATGTCCACTCAAGGGAAGCATAAGGTTTGGCCAAAAAGGGAAACTGAGCCCAAGATTTATTGGACCATTTCAGATTCTGCAGAAAGTGGGACTGGTTGCGTACCGATTGGCTTTACCGCCCTCTCTGCAAGGCATACATGATTTATTCTATGCATCCAGTCTCCAAAAGTATATTCCAGACCTAGATCATGTCATCTGATATGAACCCTTGCAGGTCAAAGAGAATCTCACCTATGTAGAAGAACCCATTTGAATTTTGGAAAAAGCGGAGAAGAAACTCAGAAATAGGAACATTTCGTATGTTAAGTTGCTATGGAAACACCACAAAGTGGCAGAAGTAACTTGGGAGGTAGAAAGCAAAATGCTTGAAAAGTACCCAGTGTTATTTCTACTAGGTAAGCAAATTTCGAGAATAAAATTCTTTTAAGGGGGGAAAAGTGTAAGGGTCGCACTTTCTTTCCATTGTTGACTAATTGTTTCAGTTGCTAAGTTTACCAAGCTGGGTCTTCATTATTTTTCATCAAGAATATTATGTTATTTGCGTGTGTATTTAGCAACAAATTTTTCTAAAAAGAAACATCGTTATTATCATAATTATTATCGTTAATTGTTTTGAAAATTTTGGAATTAATACAAACTCATGCCTTCAAAATCCTTAATCGTTTTATTTAGTCATCTTCCGAACTTCATTGGAAAACCGGTTTAGGATGTTTCAACCTAAACTTAGACTAAATATTAATGAATTTGGGATCGGGGCATTACTTATTATAGCTAGTTAACACCCAAAAAAAAAGAAAAAGGAAAATATAAAAAGAGAGAACGGGGGGTCTTGGGGTCACACATACCTGACCCCTGCCTCTCGCATCGCTCCTCTTTCTTCTTCCTCCTGACACCAGGCAAGCATAGCCATACATCTACCTTCAACACCACACACAAACGCCATCAGAGAGCCAAGAGGGACCATGGTGGTCCCCTGCACACGACCCACTCACTGCCGACCTCCACCATCCCCTTTCCTGCACTTCGCTCCGCAAAGGAGGGCTAAGCAGCCATGTTTATGGTGGCCTCAAAACACCACCCATGTGCCGGAATCCGGCCATTCTCACTGGAATCGACCTCCCCTATAAATTGAGCGGTCGAATTCGACCCAAAGTGCACATAAACATCATCAATTCGGGAGCTAGGGTTTCGATTCAAGCAAGGCACTCGGGCTAGGGTTTGGTCTCAGCTATTGGGAGTGTGTTTGTTGCAAATTGTACTTGAATTTAAGCTTAATCAATGTAAGTGATTCTCCTCTTCTAAGTACTAGAAATTTTAAAAATTATTTTAGCCCTAAAATGATGATGCATGGCCCTAGGGGATGGGGGTGTTACAGCCTATGCACTTGATTATGCTCGGACTTGGGATCATAACCTGCCTCCAGTCGAGTTTGCATATAATAACAGTTACCACACCAGTATTGGCATCGTCTCTTTTGAGGCATTATATGGTAGACGTTGCAGAACTCCTATTTTCTGGAACAAAGTAGGAGAAAGGGAACCCTCCAAGGTAGAGCTAATCGATCAGATGATCGAAATAATCAAGACAATCCATAAGAGACTACAAGTTGCCCAGAGTAGGCGAAAAAGCTATGCGAATGTTAGGAGAAGGCCACTAGAGTTTGAAGTTGGAGATCATGTGTTCCTAAAGGTATGTCCACTCAAGGGAAGCATAAGGTTTGGCCAAAAAGGGAAACTGAGCCCAAGATTTATTGGACCATTTCAGATTCTGCAGAAAGTGGGACTGGTTGCGTACCGATTGGCTTTACCGCCCTCTCTGCAAGGCATACATGATTTATTCTATGCATCCAGTCTCCAAAAGTATATTCCAGACCTAGATCATGTCATCTGATATGAACCCTTGCAGGTCAAAGAGAATCTCACCTATGTAGAAGAACCCATTTGAATTTTGGAAAAAGCGGAGAAGAAACTCAGAAACAGGAACATTTCGTATGTTAAGTTGCTATGGAAACACCACAAAGTGGCAGAAGTAACTTGGGAGGTAGAAAGCAAAATGCTTGAAAAGTACCCAGTGTTATTTCTACTAGGTAAGCAAATTTCGAGAATAAAATTCTTTTAAGGGGGGAAAAGTGTAAGGGTCGCACTTTCTTTCCATTGTTGACTAATTGTTTCAGTTGCTAAGTTTACCAAGCTGGGTCTTCATTATTTTTCATCAAGAATATTATGTTATTTGCGTGTGTATTTAGCAACAAATTTTTCTAAAAAGAAACATCGTTATTATCATAATTATTATCGTTAATTGTTTTGAAAATTTTGGAATTAATACAAACTCATGCCTTCAAAATCCTTAATCGTTTTATTTAGTCATCTTCCGAACTTCATTGGAACACCGGTTTAGGATGTTTCAACCTGAACTTAGACTAAATATTAATGAATTTGGGATCGGGGCATTACTTATTATAGCTAGTTAACACCCAAAAAAAAAGAAAAAGGAAAATATAAAAAGAGAGAACAGGGGGGTCTTGGGGTCACACATACCCGACCCCTGCCTCTCGCATCCCTCCTCTTTCTTCTTCCTCCTGACACCAGGCAAGCATAGCCATACATCTACCTTCAACACCACACACAAACGCCATCAGAGAGCCAAGAGGGACCATGGTGGTCCCCTGCACACGACCCACTCACTGCCGACCTCCACCATCCCCTTTCCTGCACTTCGCTCCGCAAAGGAGGGCTAAACAGCCATGTTTATGGTGGCCTCAAAACACCACCCATGCGCCGGAATCCGGCCATTCTCACTGGAATCGACCTCCCCTATAAATTGAGCGGTCGAATTCGACCCAAAGTGCACATAAACATCATCAATTCGGGAGCTAGGGTTTCGATTCAAGCAAGGCACTCGGGCTAGGGTTTGGTCTCAGCTATTGGGAGTGTGTTTGTTGCAAATTGTACTTGAATTTAAGCTTAATCAATGTAAGTGATTCTCCTCTTCTAAGTACTAGAAATTTCAAAAATTATTTTAGCCCTAAAATGATGATGCATGTTAGTTTGGGCTTAGTTAGATTAATCAAGAATAAGGTGACTGATTATACATGTTCTATTTAAACTAAAATCAGTTGAGATAATGCATGTTAGCTACTGCCCATGTAATGCCCCCAAAAATGCTAATGACATGATTTATCAAAAAAATGCATCGGAAGACTTGATAATAGAAGGCGCTATCGCCGTCCTGATAAGGACAGGGCTTACTAAAACCATTTAATCTTGCAACGCGTGCTCACAATCACAAAACGTATTAAACTGAAACACTTCAAGATCAAAGTTCATAATCGTTCAACCATACCATGTACTAACTCACATTCCATACCACACAAGTAACTTGACCCCAAGGTCGGTTCCAATACTCATGCTATGCTGAATCCACTGTGAGCATCTGACGAATTTCAAAAGGGCTTGCTAAATGGAGAAACATGTGATACTTCATCACCTAAAATGGAAGACATGAAAGCAATTCAAAAATATGAGCAGAAACTCAGTACATACATTCCTGTATTGTATAATGAACATAGAAACACTGTTGATGGGTACCCGTCTTTGCTATTCATTTAGTTGGCAAAAACAATAAAAATGAAAGTAATATGAAACTGAATTGCTCATTATTATCTGGATGTGAACCCCCTGCACTTATATGATCTATACATATGTGTACACCTGCCAATCCGATTAAGAGTTGGTTTGAAGCCGCGCGGGTAAATGATGGGCTGATGCCTTATAGATGATAATTGACGGGGTCACAAGTTAAATGGCAAATCACTGTATAAACTGATTCATTGATAAACTCATTAAGAGTTGTAACTTGATAAACATGATATGCTTTCTGAAGAGACAGGCAATGGACGTACCTTGAGCCTTTAAAAAATATTATCTGACTTGATACAAGTCAGCTGTTTCATAAATGTCATTTGACTTGATAAATATGTTCTGACTTGATAATACTTATGCATAACGGGGAATGATAATTAGGCCTCAACTCTGTTTCCTAAATATCATTGTAAGAATGTGCTGTCAGTAAATAATCTTTACTCGCATAATTAAGTAAAAGTATGTGTAGTAGAAAGTCAGTAATTATATGGTATATATAACTTGGGTATTTCAATATAACTTCAAAACTGAATTGATGAAAGCAATTAAATTTGATATGTAAATGAAAGTAAAATAGTCCATAATGAGATAAGTGAGATTACAAAGGAAAAGACCTTGACGATGATAATTGTAAGAGTGGTTATGGCCTTTTCTAAAATAGGCTACTGATACGGGTTTAAGGCCTGCTGATGTATAAATTGGTTCAAGATAACAGCAAGCACATTAGATTGGCTTGATAAATGCATTTGATATGTGCTGAAGTGAGTAAGTAATAAAGGTTTGAGGTAAAGAGAGAGATATCTTGATTCAAAATAGCATAAACTGCAATAACTTGGTCTGATAAATGGTTTCTGAGTCACAACTCTCCCCGCTTCTCATATTTCATTCATAAATCCATTAGATAAAGAGTTCCACGCCAAATGAGTCATTGAACTCAATAGAAGCTATTAAGCTCACTAAGCTTGGTATTTTCTTTGTAAAATCCATAAATGATTCACAGCTCATAAACGAACTCCCAATTTGTATATTTGTCTTCTTATCGCTCGTTAATCTGGCTAAAAGCTCCATGAAAGTCCATGAATATTCGTGTCCCCCTAAATAACTGTGTTTGGACCAAAATATATAAAATGAGTGCATGATCAATCTCAGTCAATCACCAAAATGATCAAAATGAGTGCCTGATCGAAATGAGGGCATGCTCTTTACACATTTATTCAAAATGCTTCCAAAAATCACGAAATTCCAATTACTCAACCAAAATTCATGCAATCTTATAGGAAATTCACAAATAATATGAACAATCTACAGTACAATTTTTAGAATTTTCCGCCAAGTATACACTGCATAGAAATTACAATAACAACCTGATTTACGCCCAAGCAGGTCAGTTCACTTCAAAAATTCATAACTTTCATTCTAGACATCAAATGGAGACTTAAAACCCCAATATGAAAATATTAATAAGTCCCCAAAAACTTTCATTAAGGACACAAAGCATGATTCCCACAAAAGGGTTCCCAAAATGGGGCTAAAACACAAATATGCCAGTTTTGTTCCGTCCTACATAGCTTCGGTAAAATGACCATAACCTTTACCACAGACCTCAGATGGAGACAATTCAAGAGGCATTTTAAAGCTAACACATGGAGATACATATCCACCAAAAATCATAATTTTTGGCTGGACCATTCATTACCAGTTTAATCCCAAAGTCAGCTCTAATTTCCTGAAATTCCAGCCGTTCACTAATTTAACTTTCTCTTCTTTTTTCACATAAAACTCACTTGAAATCATTTCAAATCACCACAATCAGATATAAAAAGATCATTTAAGGCCTCATATACATATCCAAACTCTAAACAACTTCATTAATATGTAATTACATAATTCGTATTCAAAACAGGGCAGTTTTCTTCAAAATTCCATACCTCATTGATTACAAGTCCAAAATTCATGAAATTTTGCCAGAAAATCCCAAATAATATGGAGACTCTACGGTAAAAATTTCCAAATTTTTGGACAATCCCATAATTTCCAAAATTTTTGACAGTGGCAATTCAACAAATACAAAATCATGAAATCATGCTCTTGATCAAATACCCATAACTCCAAACATCTCCAAATTCAATAAAAATTGCACAATAACTATCAATTTGATCATCCAAACATAGCCCATAGATAAAGCAACCATAAAACTCAAGATAAAATAAGTTAGGGTTTTTGGATATACCTCACTTTAGGCTTGAATTAGAAGGAGGAGGGTGCTGTTTTGAGTGATTTAGATGATTGGACAAGATAGCTGGCAACAAGGAAAAGTAGGGGTAGCCGAGAGGTGGCTGAAAAAGTGGCCGGAAACCACCAAAACTGGCGGCACAAGGGGCAGCAACTACTGCCCCTGTTTTCTACCCATGGAGCCGTGGAGAGGAGAGAGAAAATGGAGAGTTGGGTTTGCGAATTTTTGTTTAATTTTTGTGGTCATAAATTGTCAATTAATAGCTACATGTGGCTAAAAATTATGCACCCAAAAAGCAGCTTTTTGCTAATTAAAATTAGGTGCTAAAATGAGCAATTAGTAACATAACAAAGTTAGCAAAGTTTTGGGCTTTGTTTTGGGCCCAACATGCTAAGTTCCGGCTCCAAAATTATTTGAAGTGTTGAGGAAAGATAAAATTTTGTATTACTTAGGATTAAAGTTTATCAAAGGTAAGAAAATAATTAATCACCAATTTACACTAACCGAGGCCTAATATCAATTCATCCGATATTTAATCAATCAACGAAACTCGAATTAACAATTGTTGATTTATAGAGTACACAACCACAAGAGGGGGTTAATTGTGGTGTCTGATTTTCACAAGTTGCTGGCAAACAGTCTTAGACCCTGTTCGCACAGGTTGTTCCTGAGATAAGCAGAAGTGAAAATCCAACAAAATTGAATGCGGAAATAATGGACACAGGATTTTTACGTGGAAAACACCTCTAGCCCAACTGAGGTGAAAAAACCACGACCTACCTCCTGTAGGATTTACACACTTCACTAAACGGGCTAAACACGTTACAATAGTAACACACCTTGTTACAACTTGTAACACACGTAACCGTCTTCCCTAAGACAAGTTACCCCACGTCCAAAATCCCCTTGATTTGGACACACACTCTTCTCACTTTTGTGAAAGAAGAGTATAAAGAAAAAAACACCCTATTACAATGCTTCTCAACTAAGCTAATATAGGGTACAATGAAGTCCTAGTATGCCAACTTTGAAAGTTCAAATAACTCACTTACTAGACACGGTTTTCTTTTCAAAATTTTAAGCTCATGAACACTAAATTTTTCTCTTTGAAAACCGATGCCTCTAAGGTTGTAAGAAACCGCCTTTTATAGTGCTTGGAAAACAATTCATCAAATTTTTGGAAACTAAAATCCCTAAAGAATATAGAATTCTTTAGCCATAAGGGATGAGGAAACATGAGCTGGAAACACTTCCTAAACCGTGTGCATAAGGCGGTGATTCTCAGCAACTAGCCTATGTTTTTCTCAACAACCTTATCCACTTGCCAAAAATTGGATATTCTTTTATTCAAAAAGATTTTGCAAATCCCCTTAGATTTTAATAACCGTTTTTAGGATAAGGGGTAAGATACTCCATAGAAAAATCTTTCTTGCAAATCTTGAAGAAGCTGCTCAAAATCCAAAAGATAAAAATCGTGCAAAACAGTTTTTCGCAGCTTATTCTGGAAACACCCTGAGCGTCCTATTTCCAGAATTGTTTCGAAGGGTGATCCAAAATATTTTCCAAAAAAGCAAAACCGTTTCAAGTAAGTGGTAAGTTAAGACTTTCTTATTGGCATATTAACAAGAGTCTAAAAATATAAAACCAAATCAAATCAAGACATCTTGTTGTAACCACTAGTCATCTTATAGAGAGACGAATCTGCTGCAAACACTTCACAGGACCTGTTTCTCACGGCTGCACTTATATCCTATGCTTCAAACACTTCGCAGGACATATTTCAAGCACCTTATAGAGCCTGTTCCTCATGGTTGTTCTTACATCGCTGACTTGAGTACGTGTTCTTGATAAACCATTAGTCAAGCAGTTTTAATATATTGAAAAACAACAGTAAGGCCCTGTTGGTAAAGCCTGTTTGGAACAACAACAACTACTACAACACTTGGATTTGTTATCATCAAAACCTTATACATTCTAACAAATTCCCCCTTTTTGATGATGACAAACCAAGTGACCATATTGACTTTCAAGGACAATTGAAGTGATTAGTGCCAATTATTTATAGGACCGACAATTCACATGAAGCAGTCAGTATCGAAAAAGTGTAAGAAATTTAACTCGTCCATGGCAAAACTAAAACAATATTGGTCATCCTATCTTCCCCCTTTTGGCATCATTAAAAAGTAGGGGCGAACAGTCAAACAGAGGGTGTTTGCTATCACCACCACTTGGGTAATGGACGAAAGTCAACAGGCGATACACTCAAGTGTTTTGGTACGGTAAGGAGATTGGCCATCCCAGTCACACACAAGTAATTCACAACAGAAAGCAAGCAAGGCAAAGCCAATCAAAAAACAAGATAACCTGTCATTCACCAAACGAGTGCAACAAAAAGTACAAACTGGCAAGAGAGGATAACCAAGAGAAGTGAGAACAGGCTATGAGAACAACAGATGGGGGGTGATCAGAGAGCAGGAGGGGAAAATTTTGCTGAGAGGGAAGAGAGAAGGGCGAGGATATCTTCATGGCATTTTGCGTTGAGAGCCTTTTCCTCGTCCAGGGCAGCCTTTACCGCAGTAAGCTCAGCACTGAGTCGAGAGTTTTCTTCCAGAGCAGCCTCAAACTTGACTGAGGAACTGCCAGGAATAGGAGGACGGGTTGTTCTAGTCCCCTGTTCTGAGACAGACCCCTCAACTAAAGTGTATCCACACCCTATAAGGGTGTTACTCCCAATCTCATCAATGAACTGAGCACCCACCTTCTTCTGCAGAGTCACCCCAAAGTGCTCAAACACACTAGTCAGGAAGAAGCCGTATCCCAGGTCATGTTTCCTGGAGGTGTTTGCAATTCTTGCTATGTGGCGAATCATGATGGCAGGAAGGTTGATTTGCTCTTCCTTGTCCATCAGATCCATCAAACATTGATCCATGGCATCAGCAAGATTGCGACCCTGGCCCCTGGGGATGACATTCTTGATGATAAACCAGAATATCAATTGATGGAGCGATGTCATGTCCCCTTTCTTCACGGACTTGGGTGTTTGCAGGCTTGGTTGCTGGCTAAATTTCTGGGAGAGCTCCAGCAGCCTAGCTGTCCCTAGAATAGTCTTGTCTTCTCTCACATAGATATCAAAGCCCGTGGAGGGAATCCCCAGAATTTTCCCTAATATCTTCGCATCAAAGCGAAGCTGTTGCCCATTAACAATACTTGTCACCACTCTTTCGGTGACAGTACAGTTGGCATAGAACTCTGCCAACTCATGTACAGAACACCCCAGCTGGGTGTTTGCAAACACCTTATACCACCCCTGTGCACGCAGCTTGTGCAGAAACACCCCCAGACCCTGTTCCTCAAAATATTTTACCTTGATAATTTTACCCCTGACTACCCGTCTCTGAAGCAGTTGGGCCAGTTTGGCTGAGATTGCGGACGGGCTAGACTTCTTGGCTCTCTTAGGTTGGGGCTCAGTAGGAGGGTCTTGGGTGGAGGCGTGTTTGAGAGAGGCTTTTCTCTTCGGAGTTTTGAGGGGTGACGGTTTGGAGGGTAAAGTGGGGGTCGATTTTGGTGCAGGCAGAGGCTTATCCTCTGAGGACTCTGAGAACACGGGAGTGCCCTGTTTGAAGGTGGTGTTCTCAGTATAGCTATCTGATGAAGGCTCAAAGAAGGAATCAATTTCCTCAACAACACGGGATGACTGGTTGGCAGGACGAGGTGTGGAGTGGAAGGCAATTCAGGCTGATTTTCGAGTTGGCCTGTTTGTGGGTTTGGACGAAGAGGAGATTTGTGGTTTTGGTTTGACAGGGGTTTCACTTTTTGAGGGTTCTTCAGTCTGGCAGCTTTTAGACCTTGATGGTGGTCGTGTTCTTGGCATTCTAGTACACCTAGCCACAATTTTGTATCGTTTACGTTTCTCACCGGTTGGTGGTACCGGTGTGGCTTGTTCAGGCTTCACAGAAGACTCCTCCATTTGACCACTACTTCCCCCTTCTTCTTTTGACAAATCCTCCCCTAGGTCATCCCTAAAAACCTCATGCCTGTTTCTGGCCCTGTTTCCTGCTCTAGAAACAGCCCAAGCGAACTGATATCATCTAGTCCACGATCGAACAGAAAGATTTCATTTAAAGGCCTAATTTCTCTTTCAGATGCCCCAATAGGTTCTTGGGGTTTACATGCCCCTGTTTCTCCGAACAAAATCAATTCCCACCCACATTTATAAGGGATGTCCTCCAATTTCAGATTCACTGTTCTAAGGTCGATGCTTTTCAAAAACCCAAAAGGTTTATAAACAATGGGTCGAGAAGGTTCAGTAGTTTTGCCTTCCATGAGGGCTGTCAGAAATTGTGTAGGCGCAAACAGGGCTGTGGCTGTTTGCAAGGCTGTGCCCTGTGTCTGGTTACCCGGAGTCAAGGTCGAGGGATTAGGGTTTCTTGAACAGAGTTTCAGAGCAAGAGAGTTTCGGTGGAGGTGAGAGATTGAGCAAGAGAGCTTTAAAGAGAGAAAGAGACATGCGAAATCTTTAAAAGATTTTGCCCGTTTTGCAACGGGCTTTTGCATTTATTTAGGCCGCGCACGCCTCGGGAAGAGATTAGCAATTTTTAACTTGTTGCATATATTTGATAAATAAGAGGCGTACCTATTCCTGGTGCTTGTTCTTGAGGTTACTTGCTCGGTAACATGGGACAATAAAGGCAATCTCATTAGACCTCAACGAGTGTCAGCGAATTGCAAACCTCACATATGCTAAACATAGCACAGAAGTTGATTGCAAACAAAAATTTAACATGTTGTGCCCGTAACTTTTAAATTTTGCAAACAGGGAGAGAGAACAGGTTGGTCAGGTTGTTCTAATTAAGCCTAGTTCGAGTCTATTCCTTTCAAATTGTTCTCTACCCAATGCTTTTGTGAATATATCAGCAATTTGATTTTCAGTGGCACAAAAATTCATTGAGATCACTCCTTTTTCAACATTGTCTCTTAGAAAATGATGACGAATGTCAATATGTTTTGTTCTTTTGTGTTGACATGGATTTTTGGCAATGTTAATTGCACTTGTATTGTCACAATAAATAGGAATGCATCCTATGTCAACACAAAAGTCCTTGAGTTGTTGTCTTATCCATAATAACTGAGCACAACAAGATGCAGCTGCCACATACTCAGCTTCTGCTGTGGACAAGGCAACAGAGAGTTGTTTCTTGGTTGCCCAAGATACCAAACAAGGTCCAAGAAAGTGAGCCATACCTGAGGTGCTTTTTCTATCAACCAAGAAACCTGCATAATCAGCATCAGCATGCCCAACAAGATCAAAGTTGCAACCTCTAGGATACATAAGGCTAGATCAGGTGTACGTTTTAAGTATCTTAAAATCCTTTTTACAGCCTTAAGATGAGTTTCTTTAGGGTTAGACTGAAAACGTGCACATAGACCAACACTGAAAACAATGTCAGGTCTACTAGCCGTCAGGTATAGGAGTGACCCTATCATGCCCCTATAGGATTTCTCCTCAACTGAGGGACTACCATCATCCATTACCAACCTGGTTGAGGGAGAGATGGGAGTATCAATGGGCTTGGCCGACTCCATCTTAAAACGCTTAAGTAACTCTTTGATATACTTTTGTTGATGGATCATGGTGCCGTTTGAAGTTTGCTTGATTTGCAAGCCTAGAAAGAAATTAAGCTCACCCATCATGCTCATTTCAAACTCATCCTCATCATTTTTGAAAATTCATTGCACAAATCATGATGAGTTGCACCAAATATGATGTCATCGACATATACTTGGACAATCAACAAATGTTCCCCCTTAGATTTTAGAAATAAGGTATTGTCTACCTTGCCTCTTGTAAAGTCATTTTCCAATAAAAAACTTGACAACCGCTCATACCAAGCTCTAGGGCTTGTTTCAAACCATAAAGTGCTTTGTCAAGTTTGAAAACATGGTTAGGAAATTCATCACTTTCAAAACCGGGGGGTTGTTTGACATACACT
Source organism: Carnegiea gigantea (assembly GCA_029747015.1). NCBI lineage: Eukaryota > Viridiplantae > Streptophyta > Magnoliopsida > Caryophyllales > Cactaceae > Carnegiea > Carnegiea gigantea. The sequence continues at coordinate 20,747 of JAKOGI010001403.1, forward strand.
TCTTCTTTGAGGTATCCATTTAGAAATGCACTTTTGACAACCATTTGATACAACTTGATCTCCATATGGGCTGCAAATGCTATCAAGATTCGAATAGCCTCCATCCTTGCAACAGGTGCAAAGGTTTCTTCATAATCAATTCCGTCTTCTTGGTTGTAGCCTTGAACCACCAGCCGAGCCTTGTTTTTAGTGACTGTTCCGCACTCATCTAGCTTGTTACGGAACACCCACTTGGTTCCAATGATTGTTCTATCCTCTGGCCGTGGCACAAGGTGCCATACCTTGTTTCTTTCGAATTGATGGAGTTCTTCTTGCATGGCTGTGACCCAATCTGAATCTGCAAGAGCTTCATTAATATTCTTAGGCTCAATTTTTGAGAGAAAAGAATAGAAAGCACAGAAATTTTTAAGCCTAGATCTAGTTTGAACTCCTGCATTAATATCAGACAAAATTTGATCAAGAGGGTGTGAACTTTGGTATTTCCATGATCGTGGTGAAAGTGGGTTCACAGACTCGCTCTCCATCCTAGCTGGAATACTCGATGAAACAGGTTCAGAACCTGTTCTCGAGCATGTTTGGGAGCTTGTTCCTGGATTTATCCCTGAAGGATTCGGCTGGTGTTGTCCCGAACAGGGTTCCACCCTGTTTCCCCCTGTTTGGTTCACACCTTGCTTACCTTCTTGAAGAATAGCCTCAGGTCTTGATCCCTCAGGTTGATCCTTACCTTGATCATCTTGAAGTAGCACATCTTTTCTAACAAGACCTAGTTTGAGGTCTTCTTCCTGTGCATCATTCTCACTTAGAAAGTTAGTTTCATCAAAAAGCACATGCACACTTTCCTCAACACACAAGGTTCTCTTATTAAACACTTTGTATGCCTTACTATGTGAGGAGTAACCAAGGAATATTGCTTCATCACTCCTTGGATCGAATTTCCCTAAGGCATCTTTTCCATTATTATGCACATAACATTTACACCCAAAAACTCTCAAATGCATAATATTAGGTTTTCTTCCCTTGAAAAGTTCATAAGGAGTTTTGTTAAGAATAGGTCTAATCATGTATCTATTTATAATGTAACATGATGTATTTAAAGCTTCAGCCCAAAAGTTTCTAGGAAGACCACTAGCAACAAGCATTGTTCTAGTCATGTCCTCTAGAGTGCGATTTTTGCGTTCTACCACCCCATTCTGTTGGGGTGTTCTTGGAGCTGAAAAATTATGATCAACACCATGCTCATTACAATAATCGATAAAGCTCGAATTTTCAAATTCTGTACCATGGTCAGACCTTAGGCATATCAAAGAGTGTCCTACCCTCTTTTCAGTCTTTTTAATGAAAGCAAGAAATTTTTTAAAAGTTTCATCTTTAGAAGCCAAAAACAGAGTCCAAGTGAAACGAGAGTAGTCATCCGCTATCACAAGCACATACCTCTTACCACCTCTGCTCATGATCCTCATTGGACCACATATATCCATATGTATCAGTTCAAGAGGTCGAGTAGTGCTTACACACCTTTTAGATTTAAATGAATTTCTGACTTGTTTGCCTTTGGCACATGCATCACATACCTTGTCATCATTGAATTTGATGTAAGGTAAGCCAACCACTAAGTCTTTGGTTACAAGTTTGTTCAACAGTGAGTAACTTGCATGACCTAGTCTTTTGTGCCAAAGCATAACATCATCATTTAAAGCACTCAAACAAGTCAAATTATTTTGGGGAAGAGTGGAGATACACACTTTATAAACATTCTTGTGTCGCTTCCCCCTTAACACAACATCTCCCGTGTTCATATTCACAACCAAGCAACGTGTTGGTGAGAACACTACTAGGTTGTCTTTGTCGCACAGTTGGGACACACTTAACAAGTTGTGTTTTAATCCATCCACAAAATAAACATTGTCAATTGAATGGGAGAGTGACTCACCTATCTTACCTATGCCGACAATTGTCCCGGATTTGCCGTTTCCAAATGCCACACTCCCGCCTTCTGAAGCTGTAAGTGAGAGAAAATTGGATCTTTCACCAGTCATATGCCTCAAACACCCACTGTCAACATACCACAACTGCTTGTTCCCTAGACTGTTCCCTGCACTGTTTGCTGGGTTGTTTGCTGGGTTGTTCTCTCTTACTTCAGCCTGCAAAACAAATCAAGGGTTAGTTTTGGGAACCCAGATCCACTTGGGTCCCATTTCTTTAGAGGTACAAATCTCATCTTTCCTAACCCATATTTGTTTTACGTGCACTGAGTTCCTTTTAATGGCATACTTTCTTGAGGGACAAGTATAACGGTAATGACCCATTTTACCACAGTGATAACATACAATATTCTCAGATAATCCTACATATTTTCTATTCACTGGGTAGGTCATCTTAGGCACAAAACCTAGTCCTCTTCTATTTCGACTATGAGGGGTGTTTAACCATTCAAGTGCTTGTGAGGACCTGTTCCAGAGCTTGTTTGTGGCAAGGTCTGATTCCATTTGTTTCATTTTCTCAAGCAAGTTTTTATTTTCTACAAGCAAGGACTCGACCTTACCTTTTAAGTCAAGGGATTCTTTTTCCAGCTCAGTCAATTTAGTGGAACAAATCTCTTCTTTCATGAGTAGAGTTTCTTTAAGCACATTGATGTTTTCATGCAAGGTAAGAGTTTCTTTGTCAACTTCAAGTTTTTCTAATTTAAGGGTTTCATTTTCAAGTTCTAGATCTCGAACATCCCTTTTTAATTCAGCACATATATCCATTATAGTGGACACTAATTCCTCAAGAGTTGATTTATTTAGACCCCGTACCTTGTTCTTGAGTTGAGTCAGACTGTCTGTTGATCTATCATCTGAATCAGTGTCACTTCTTGCCATGAGTGCTACATCAGCTTCCCCAGCTTCAGACCTTTCCTCATCCTCACTTGAATCACCCCAAGCTGCGAGCATAGCTTTTAAGAAACGTTTCGCTGAGCTGCTTACACCCTGTTTCCTCCCCTGTTTTCTAGGGTGTTCGGGTTCTTGTTCTTCCTTGTGCAGTGGGAAGTTTCTCACAATGTGGTCCAGTTTGCCACACTTGAAACACCCAGAGAACTGTTCCCGAGAGGTGTTCCTGGCCTTGCTGAAGTTCTTCCTTTTGCTATTTTCTTTGACTTTCTTGAAGAACTTCTTGAACTTTTGAGTGATCATGGCAATCTCGAAATTTTTCCTAAGTTCATACGTTTGGAGGTTGCCAATCAGCTCATCTAGGGTGATCTTGTTCATGTCCTTAGCTTCTTGGATGGCCGTTACTTTCGCTTCCCAAGAATGAGGTAAAATTCTTAGGATCTTCCTCACCAATTCTTCGGTGGTGAAGGATTTTCCTAGGGATTTCAGCTCATTCGTTATGTGAGTGAAGCGAGTGTACATGTCCATCACACTTTCACGATCACCCATCTCAAACAGCTCATATTTTCTCATAAGCAATTCAATCCGGGATTGCTTTACTTGATTGGTCCCTTCGTGAGCTACTTGCAAAGCATCCCAGATTTCTTTGGCCGACTCACATTCAGATATGCGAGTATATTCATTAGGGCCTAGGTCAAAATATATAAGTTTCTTGGCTTTGGCATTCTTCTCCATCATTTTGTAATCTCCAGTATTGAATTCTTTAGGCTCCTTAGGGATTGACTTTCCATCTTCAGTTATTTTCTTTGGGATGAGTTGTCCATTCTTGATGAGCATCCACAACTCATAGTCCTCGGCTTGGATGTAGTTTTCCATCCTATTCTTCCACCAACCATAGTGTTGGCCATTGAAGTATGGTGGTCGAGTTATGGATTGACCTTCAAGTATGCCTTGTGGTGTACTCATCTTCAAGGATCTCTCTAAGGTGTTAGCCTTTCAAAGGAGAACCTGCTCCGATACCACTTGTTGATTTAGAGAGTACACAACCACAAGAGGGGGGTGAATTGTGGGGTCCGATTTTCGCAAGTTGCTGGCAAACAGTCTTAGACCCTGTTCGCACAGGTTGTTCCTGAGATAAGCAGAAGCGAAAATCCAACAAAATTGAATGCGGAAATAATGGACACAGGATTTTTACGTGGAAAACACCTCTAGCCCAACTGAGGTGAAAAAACCACGACCTACCTCCTGTAGGATTTACACACTTCACTAAACGGGCTAAACACGTTACAATAGTAACACACCTTGTTACAACTTGTAACACACGTAACCGTCTTCCCTAAGACAAGTTACCCCACGTCCAAAATCCCCTTGATTTGGACACACACTCAACTCACTTTTGTGAAAGAAGAGTATAAAGAAAAACACCCTATTACAATGCTTCTCAACTAAGCTAATATAGGGTACAATGAAGTCCTAGTATGCCAACTTTGAAAGCTCAAATAACTCACTTACTAGACACGGTTTTCTTTTCAAACTTTTAAGCTCATGAACACTAAATTTTTCTCTTTGAAAACCGATGCTTCTAAGGTTGTAAGAAGCCGCCTTTTATAGTGCTTGGAAAACAATTCCTCAAATTTTTGGAAACTAAAATCCCTAAAGAATATAGAATTCTTTAGCCACAAGGGATGAGGAAACATGAGCTGGAAACACTTCCTAAACCGTGTGCATAAGGCGGTGATTCTCAGCTACTAGCCCGTGTTTTTCTCAACAACCTTATCCACTTGCCAAAAATTGGATATTCTTTTATTCAAAAAGATTTTGCAAATCTCCTTAGATTTTAATAACCGCTTTTAGGATAAGGGGTAAGATACTTCATAGAAAAATCTTTCTTACAAATCTTTAAAGAAGCTGCTCAAAATCCAAAAGATAAAAATCGTGCAAAACAGTTTTTCGCAGCTTATTCTGGAAACACCCTGAGCGTCCTGTTTCCAGAATTGTTTCGAAGGGCGATCCAAAAAAAAAAAAAGCAAAACCGTTTCAAGTAAGTGGTAAGTTAAGACTTTCTGATTGGCATATTAACAAGAGTCTAAAAATATAAAACCAAATCAAATCAAGACATCTTGTTATAACCATTAGTCATCTTATAGAGAGACGAATCTACTGCAAACACTTCACAGGACCTGTTTCTCACGGCTGCACTTATATTCTATGCTTCAAACACTTCACAGGACATGTTTCAAACACCGTACAGAGCCTGTTCCTCATGGTTGTTCTTACATCGCTGACTTGAGTACCTGTTCTTGATAAACCATTAGTCAAGCAGTTTTAATATATTGAAAAACAGCAGTAAGGCCCTGTTGGTAAAACCTGTTTGGAACAACAACAATTACTACAACACTTGGATTTGTTATCATCAAAACCTTATACATTCTAACAACAATCAATAAAACTTAAGTTGCAAAGTGGTACCCAAAATGTAATATCTTCCAACCGGGATGATTAAATATGATAAATGAAGGTGAAAAATTTAAATAACATAATGGAATTCGTTAAATAAATAAATTGAGTGTAATTGAATTTAGTAAATATGATTTGGTTGAACAAATGACCATGAGTGATTAGGTCAATAAACATGATAAAGTAAATGAATAAACATGATTAATAAAATAAATGAAGATGATTTAAATAAATAAATATGGGTTAGGGTCGGGTTATTACAACCTTCCCCCCTTAAAGAGTTTCATGCTCGAAACTTATAACATTGGTCAACTATATGCAATGCTACTTTAAAACACATGGGCCATTGGTTCCCATTGCTTCCCTTTGAAGAGGTATAATTTGTCGAATGTACTCCGACTAAGGGTGTATGTATTGTATAACTTCTTAATCCCATGTTTCAGTAGTAGATCCCAATATTTCTCACACAATAGCGTCAATGAACTCAATTTTGCTTCAAAAGTGATATTCTCTTTGAAAGAGAAGAACCTTGTTACTAATAAGGAGGTGCTCACTACTGGTTCATCACCTTGTCCACTAATGAAAACTGATGTATACCCTGACAAGGACTCTGATACTATAACAAGCTATAAAACACGTTCTATATGTGTTCAAGTTTGACTGGTAGGTGCAGTCAACAAGCTGCAGGATTTAACCTTTCTATGAATCATAAGACCCCATGTAACTACTCCATACTTAACCTTGGATAGTCGGTCGCTTACTACTTGGATTAGAAAAGCCTTTTGAAATAGTTCATAATCCATCTGAGACTTTGGTGATTTCCTTGTTTTGCCAGCACAACTCTTTTTAAATCACCTCAACATGTACTTGAATTTCCCCTCGTAATGCTTACTTGGGCTAGCTCTATCCTTGTACTCAATGTTTCCTCTGGCTCACTCCAATATAATTAGACATTGCTTGAGATTATATCCTTGTCAAAATGTCCTTCTCTGATATTCCTAATGCATCACAGGATCTCCCCTTATCAGAATACTCAAGGATCTACTCCCGGTCAATAATGAGCAATGAAATGACCATGGTTAGGGATGAAAGTGAGGAAATTCTTAGCCAAGCGAATCATTGTATACAAAAGAAATGAACAATGAGACTAAAAAAAACAAATAAAGGAGAGGTTATCATGGGGTGGTTAGAATAAAGATAACCATAAGTGTATCTCGAATTCTGAAATATAATGCCATAGGAAACAAGATAAGTGCAATAGACAGACAACTAGATTGGACAAGCAAAGTGTAATAGATCGATAAATGGATTAGACAAGCAAAGTGCCAATGGATAGATAAATGGATTGGATAAACAAGGTACAATGGACAAATAAATAGCTTGAACTAGCAAGGTCTAATGAATAGATAAATGGATTAAATAGGCTGTAGTGGAAAGGAAACATGCATTTGCTCATATGAAGCCAAGTCAAGGACGGCAATAAGATTAAATAAGGATTACTGCAGTTCACTTATGACAAGTGGATATAAAATATAGGTGTGAGAATTGCAAGTGCTATAAATAGATCAATAGATTAAATCGGTAAAATGCAATGGATAAATCAATAGATTGAACGAGTAAAGTACTAATGGATAAGTAAATAGATTGAACAAGTGACATGAGAAACGTGCCTTTGCTCATATGGAACCAATTCAAGTCCAGTAATAAGATTGAACAGAAAAGCTAAAGTTTACTTATGAACATGTAAGATATATGTGTGGGAGTTGAAGTTCAAAATAAGGAGAGTAAGGGGATTATGACAATCGCAATCACCCACACCAATGAGAGTTGAATTACATTATAAATTCAGAACAAGTTATACGAGCGTATTATTATGAATAAATGAGATGTAAGGTAGATGTGTGAATCAGCTCTCAGCGGATTAAACGACAACTCATGATCATGAAATAAAGATGGTGAAGGTCGAGAGCACTGGAATGTTAACAACCATATAAGGTCGAATAAAAATGTATAGCACACTTAACAATGGGTTTGCAAAGATATGAAAGATCACCTGAATAGGAAATATCGGGTTGAAATGCAACGGAGATTAAGCAATGTTGGGTAGTATCAAGTTTTGAAGATGATACAAGCAAACAATTATAAGAATGACTATAAAAGGGCATTCCCTTAAGAGATAAACTGTGGTTGCATGGTTTAGGTGTGATATCCGGACCTCAATTCATTCCTAAAAGAGACATCTGTTGTTGGCAGTTAATCCTAAAAATCATTTATACAAGGTATGGGGCACTTATTTTTGATTATGATTTTGTTCAGCTTTCTGCACGTAGTACACAACTATAAGATTCTGTCTTCCTTCTTCACACATATAAAACAAGGGTTTCCCATAGTGACACACTTGGTCAAATAACTCCCTTCTGTAACAACTCACTTCACTAAATTTGTAGTCCCTTGAACTCTGCTGGGGGTCATGTGATAGGGGCTTTGAAAGTGGAGTGAGCTCCTAGAACTAGGTTGATCTGAAAATCAATGTTGCTTGGGGGAAAACAGTCCTGAAAGACCTCAGATGAAACATCTCTAAATCTACCAATTGTAAATATGGATATGGATACACCAAGTACTGTAAATATGGATCTAGATATACCGAGTGTGGTTGACAAATCACTAATATTCAATGCATTACTGACATGATAATTCACTTGCTTGCACAATGTAATTGGGGGGATAAATAGGGCTTTTCTTCCCTCGGCCTGTAGAAATGCACGTTTAGCCAATCCTTATCTCTCAAGCTAACCTTAAGATCCTTACCAATCATCTTAGTCCTATAAGTACACAGTCAGTTCACCCCCATAATAATACCAGATCTGCCAATCAAACTAGATTGAATGTCCAGTGAATATGGTTCTAGCACTACGACTAGAGGCATGTGTATAAAAGATAAACATTCAATTGCCTACTGGTCTCAGTAAATTGAAATGACAAGGGGGTAATCTAAAATGTGAAGAGATGTAACCACAACATGAACTCTTACAAAGATATTTTTTTATTGGTTAGAAAGGACCAACATGTAAGTTGAATGAATGAAAGGACGAAGAATCATAATGAAAAGAGGCAAGACATAGAAATGACGTGCAAATACAAGACATGCAGTTTATTCATGATGTTCATAATAGTAAGGTAAATGATCGATGTTATGAAGTTGAGAGGGAGTATTAAGTAATGAAGGTGAAGCAATGCAATAGGTTACGAAAGCGGTTTTTGAAAAGTCATACGGTATCCATATGTGCGTAAAATGATAAAGATAAGTGTCAACACTAACAGAAGGGAAATTTTATTCATTTGGTGTTTGAAAGGACAATATGTCAAGATGAAGGAGTCAATCTTATGACTGAATATGATGACATCCATCTTACAGTAAATGGAAGTCTTGGGTAGGCATATGAACTTCAAAACTGCTAGCAGATGGAAATAGCACAAATCATTGTTTATCATTACCAAGCTAGGCTGTACTAGAAAAGAAAGGATTGCCAAAATAACTTGAATAACGACATACAGTCACGGCCATATAGTAGTAAGCCAGCATGATGCTACGGTGCTATAGAAATACGAACAACATGGATATATTTAATTGCTGAAAGGGGACTCAATGACTGGGCCTGAAGCAACCAAAGGCTTTGCAAGCAATAAACGAATAGTGCCCAAATAGAAGCAATGAGTTCAAGTAGGTGATAGTAAAAATATGAACATAGTAATAACTGAGCTGCAAGTAGAATGAGTCAAATATGCTTAGAAAGAACTGCAAATCACACAGGAATGCACACCGGGGGTCATTATAGGCTCTATTATGGAAACAGAGAATTAAACAGTTATGATTGTCAGAGTTTGAATCACCTATAAGAAAGGTTGCTCAGATGTGTTTGAAGAAGTCCCCACAGACCACATATCAGGATTTCCATAAACACTCCATTATAAATCAAGAGAGTGTTAGCAGCAAAGAAATGATGCCTCTAAACAATTCAAGGTAACTAGGGTAGAAATAAGTTAACTACAGGAAATAATAGGAGCATTGCTGATGTAAAGTCTTAGCATCAAGACCAGATGATTCCGACACATAGCAGCTTAATCTTACTTATCCCACACATATAATGCTAAATAGCACACCATAAGATACTAATTATTATCACCATACATAAGCACTCATTGTAGTGCTCATCTCATACTGGTTCACCTCTAAGATATTGCCTTGCAAGGCATTTCCTCATCTAGAAGTTTACATCTAACTAGATACTATATAAATTCCTTAAGAAGTTGCAAATGGCATCCCCACATCAGCTTCAACCATCACTGTACTCAAGGTCAGGTATATTAATACATCTCAATAAAACTCTCAAATCCTGGGGCAAAACGGATAGAGTTCCACTTAAAAACTAATTAAAACCCAGGCTTAAAGCCTTGCAATAGATACCTGAAACAGGGAGAAATGCTTCAATAGCTCAGCGGCCACACGCCGGAGTTCATAACTCAATGGGTCACACACCCGGAGTGCATAATTGCACAAAACATTTAAACAAATGAGAGAAATGAAACATACAATACAACTCCCAAATAAATGAGAGCATACCTTACTAACAAGTGACCCAAACGGTTCCGTAGTCCACTTTGCTCATGCTTGAATCTCATGATATTATCAAATGATTGAGTCATCTAAATGAAAATGGTTTCTTCATATATTCCCATACATATGAACTTATAAGCAATATCTCATTTAATGGGTCTAGTATAACTCATACACACCTTGATAGCTCACTCATAAACACTTAATAGCTCACAGTGGCTCTCAAAACCTTAGCTCTGATACCAAATCTGTAACGCCCCCAAAATGCTAATGATTTGATTTACAAAAAAAACGACAGCAGAAGACTTGATAATAGAAGGCGTTGCCGCCGTCTTGATAAGGCCAGGACTTACTAAAACCATTTAATCTTGCAACTCGTGCTCACAATCACAAAATCTATTAAACTGAAACACTTCAAGACCAAAGTCCATAATAGTTCAACCATACCATGTACTAACTCACATTCCATACCATGCAAGTAACTTGACCCTAAGGTCGATTCCAATATTCATGCTATGTTGAATCCACTGTGAGCATCTGACGAGTATTCAAAAGGGCGTGCTAAATGGAGAATGATACTTCATCACCTAAATTGGAAAACATGAAAACAATTCGAAAATATGAGCAAAAACTCGGTACATACATTCCTATATAGTAAAATGAACGTAGAAACACTATTGATGGGTACCCATCTTTGTAATTCATTTAGTTGGCAATAACAATGAAAATGAAAGTAATATGAAACTGAATTGCTCATTATTATCTGGATGTGAACCCCTTGCACTGATATAATCTATACATAGATATACACCTGCCAATCCGATCAAGAGTTGGCCTAAAGCCGCACGGGTAAATGATGAGCTGACGCCCTATAGATAATAACTGACGGGGTCACAAGTTAAATGACAAATCACTGTATAAACTGATTCATTGATAAACTCATTAAGAGTTGTAATCTGATAAACATGATCTGCTTTCTGAAGATACAGGCAATGGACGTACCTTGAGCCGTTAGAAAATATCATCTAACTTGATACAAGTCAGCTGTTTCATAAATGTCATTTGACTTGATAAATATGTTCTAACTTGATAACACTTATGCATAACGGGGAATGATAGTTAGGCCTCAACTCCATTTCATAAATGTCATTGTAAGTATGTATAGTCAATAAATAATCTTTACTCACATAATTGAGTATGTAAAAGTATGTGTAGCAGAAATTAAGCAATTATATGGTATTTTCTTTGTAAAATCTATAAATGATTCACAGCTCATAAACGAACTCCCAATTTGTATATTTGTCTTCTTATTTCTCATTAATCAGGCTAAAAGCTCCATGAAAGTCCATGAATATTCATGTCCCCCTAAATGATCATGCTTGGCCCAGAATATACAAAATAAGTGCATGATGAATCTCAGTCAATCACCAAAATGGGCAAAATGAGTGCCTAATCGAAATGAGTGCATGCTCTTTACACATTTATTCAAAATGCTTCCAAAAATCAACAAATTCTAATTACTCAACCAAAATTCATGAAATATTATAGGAAATTCAAAAATAATATGAACAATCTATAGTACAATTTTTAGAATTTTCCTCCAAGTATACACTCCACAGAAATTGCAATAACAACCTGATTTACAACCAAGCAGGTTAGTTCACTTCAAAAATTCATAACTTTCATTTTAGACATCAAATGAAGACTTAAAACCTCAATATGGAAAGATTAAGAAGTCCCCAAAAACTTGCATTAAGGACACAAAACATGATTCCCACAATAGAGTTTCCATAATGGGGCTAAAACACAAGTGTGTCAGTTTTTGGTCCATCCTACATAGCTTTGGTAAAATAACGATAACCTTTTCAACAGACCTCGGATTGAGGCGATTCAAGAGGAATTTTAAAGCTAACACACTGAAATACATACCCACCAAAAATGATAATTTTTGGCTGGACCATTCAGTACCAGTTTAATCCCAAAGTCAGCCCTAAGTTTTTAAAATTCCAGCCCTTCACTGATCTAACTTTCTTTTCTTTTTTCACATAAAACTCACTTGAAATCATTTCAAATCACCACAATTAGATACAAAAAGATCATTTAAGGCCTCACATACATATCCAAACTCTAAATAACTTCATTAATACATAATTACATAATTCGTATTCAAAACAGGGTAGTTTTCTTCAACATTCCATAACTCATTGATTACACGTCCAAAATTCATGACATTTTGCCAAAAAATCCCAAATAACATAGAGACTCTATAGTAAAAAATTCAGAATTTTGGACAATCCCATAATTCCCAGAATTTTCGAGAGTGGCAATTCAACAAATATAAAATCATGAAATCATGCTCTTGATCAAATACCTATAACTCCAAACTTCTCCAAACTCAATAAAAATTACACAATAACTATCAATTTGATCATCCAAACATAGCCCATAAATAAAACAACCATAAAACTCAAGATAAAACAAGTTAGGGTTTTGGGATATACCTCACTTTAGGCTTCAATTAGAGGGATGAGGGGGCTATTTTGGGTGATTTAGATGATTGGACAAGATAGCTAGCAACAAGGGAAAGTCGGGGCAGCCAGTAGGTGGCTGGAAAAGCGGCCGGAAACCACCAAAACTGGCAACACATGCTGCCCCTGTTTTCTGCCCATGGAGCCGTGGAGAGGAGAGAGAAAATGGAGAGTTAGGTTTGTGAAGTTTGTTGAATTTTTGTGGTTATCAATTGTCAATTAATAGCTACATGTGGCTGAAAATTATCCACCCAAAAAATAGCTTTTTGCTAATTAAAGTTAGGTGCTAAAATGAGCAATTGGTGACATAACAAAGTTAGCAAAGTTTTGGGCTTTTGTTTTGGGCCCAACAAGCTAAGTTCTGGCTCGAAAAATTATTTGAAGTGTTAAGCAAAGATAAAATTTTGTATTGCTCAGGATTAAAGTTTACCGAAGGTAAGAAAATAATTAATCACTAATTTATACTCACTGAGGCCTAATATCAATTCACCTGACATTTAATCAATCAACGAAACTCGAATTAACAATCAATGAAATTTAAGTTACAAAGTGGTACCCAAAATGAAATATCTCCCAATCGGGATGATTAAATACGATAATGAAGGTGGAAAATTTAAATAACATAATGGAATTCGTTAAATAAATAAATTGAGTGTAATTGAATTTAATAAATATGATTTGGTTAAACAAATAACCATGAGTGATTAGGTCAATAAACATAGTAAAGTAAATGAATAAACATGATTAATGAAATAAATAAAGATGATTTAAATAAATAAATATGGGTTAGGGTCGAATTATTACAGCCCAAACTGCTAGATTTGAACTGAATTATACGTCTGAATATGCTGCCTAAAATAGGTTAGAAGAATCTGTTTAGTTAGGGTAGAAAGTAAGCTCTTTGAAATAAGAATTGGTGGCTTTCGTGTTTAGCGAAATTGGGTATATGTGAGTAAAGAATACATCGAATTGATATATGTTAAGTTTAGTTAATTCATACTTGAAAGTAACTTCAAAATAACTGAATAATGCTTCGAATTGATATATGTCAGTTTACTTAATCCATGCTTATAAGTGGATTCAAAATAACTTAAGGATGCTCCAAATCGATGCTTGTTATTTTAGTTAATTCCTACTTGAAAGTGTCCATGAAACGATCTAAGAACATTTTAAATCAAACCATGATAATTTTGTTAATTCTTGCTTAAAAATGTCTTTGAGGCAATCTAGGAATGCCTTAAAAGTGATGCATGCTAAGTAGGTAATTCATAATGATTCTGAGATGATCTAGCAACGTTGGTTAATGAAAATAGAATCGAAACCGTTATTTAGATTAGTTTACGTATGAAAATGCCATAGGTTTGGCATGCTTATTCTTTAATTACGAATTATGAATGCATAGTTGGTTCCATGCTTTATTAGTTCATTATAGCTTGCCAAAAGCCTTATTTAAGTTAATGTTACAAGCAATTATTAATTATTAATATTGTAATGTGCCGCTAATTGGACGCTACTTGCTCGGTAAGTTTAAATGCTGCTGTTTGTTCGTGCTAAAAATGTGTCATTTTTAAAGTACTTTTATGGCTGTTTTATGCTCGCTATAATCGAATTTTTAGGTTTTTATTTGATTTTATTTTGTTTTGTAGGTTTTGAATAAAATGAAATTAATTATGAAAAATGCGGAAAAATACAAGAAGAATGTTGGATACGGCCAACTTGACTTAAGCCAATCCGGATTGTTGGGCCCAGTTACTATTTTAGCCATTGAAAATAATTGGAAAAAAAAAGAAAGAAACCAGCACAAAAAATCTGCCCAATTCCTCTTTCCCAGCCAAGCGTGCCTGGCACGTGACCTAATTTCCTCCAGCCCTCGCGTGCACAGCACGTGACTCGTATAACCCCCCTTAATCTTTTCTCATTTTCTTTTTCTTCTTTTCGGCCCCTAAACCCCCTGAAAGAAACCAAGAACCCTGACCCCTCCCCTGCTTCATTCTCAACCTCATCTCTCTCTCTCTTTGTGATTTCTTTCTCTCTCTTGAACCCACGACACCAGCATCAACACCACATCACCATCATCTCCATCTCCAGCAAATGCCTGAACGCCAACCCATCTCTATTAGTTTCATCTCGACCGTCCACGCGTGCCCAAATTGATGGTGAAGAGTGAAGAGGGCTGAGTATAAATGGAGCTAGCAGCGACGCCATTAAAGGATTATTTTTCGATAATTTTAGGGTTAGGTTAGGTTAAATTTCGGCTTTAGGTTTAGTTTTAGTTTTAATTATGTTTTCGTTTTTAGTCGTTCAAAATTTAGGATTTAATTCAGTTTAGGGTTTCGATTTTTCAGTTGTTTTCAGCCTTTAATTTCATGTAATTTGGCTTCGAATTGCGAATTTTAAACGGTCAATCAAGAATTTCAGTTGTAATTGTCGCAATCCTTGGGTTAATTTGAGTAATTTTGCGATTTTCTCCCCCTCCCCTATTTGGGTTTATGGTAAAATGCTGGTTCTGGCGTTTAACGGAAAGAGATGAGGCTGTGGTTGGCTCTGGTGCTTTCGAATGGTTTGGTTGCCGAGTTCAGTCGTTATTTGCTTTTCAAATTGCTCCCTGCTCCTTCGATTTCTCCTGTTATTGCTTCAGAACATTGCTGAATACATATTAGGTTAATCTGGTCTATTGAATGAATTAGTTTACTAATGATGATTTTTGTTGGGAAAAATTGAGAGTTTAAATAAAAGTGCCGCAAGCGTACAGCTCTTGCTGTAGTACTTGAGGATCGTCTCCATAGGAACGATGGAAGAGTTTTAGGTCATAAAAAGTGAGGATTAACTAATTAGCTACACTAAACTAAATGAAATTATTTAAAGCAATCTAACATCCTAATTCAACTCAACAAAACATTTTAGGAAGACTATGCAAGCAACGCTATTCAACTAAAATCGAAACCTAGGATTTGTTTAACCTCAAATTTGAACTAATTTAAAACCTATAGTTAACACTACTTGCTATTTGACTCAACCAAATCAAAGCACTACCCAAAACCGAGCAAATAACCAACATTATTCCAAAATTGACAACATCATTCAATACACTCAATCGGAAACCATACCAAATCATTCAACGAGCAAACCAAGCTGAAATTCAAGCTGAAATTCAATGAAGAGCTCAGACCGACATAACCAATTCAAGCTAAAATTCGAATAACAGAGAACAGTACACAAGAAACAGGGCAGAGAATTATGGGTGTTCGAAATAACTATAGCCATGATGCTCAAAATGCAACAACCCAGTACAAGCAATCAACCAAGAATTAGAACAAACCGAACATGAATCGAGCAGCAGTAGGGGAGGGGGAAATTAACAAAACCAAAACAGAGCATGAAAAACCAAACCAGAGCAAGTAAGGAGGAAATAGAAGAAAAGTAAGCTAATACGCATGAAATCTGCAACTAGCTGCAGCTACGAACCCGGAACGCCATTTCATCAAACCCAGATTAATAGCATCGAACAATCCAGAAACAGGGGAGGGGGGAAATCGACTGAAATTCAACAAAAATCACATCTAATTCTTGCAAAATCGAACTAAGATTGGGAACTACTACTGGCAAACTCAAAATTGCAGTGCTTTTACATGAAATTCGAACCCAAAAACTGATCTAAAACCAAACCCTAATTCAAAATTAACCTTGAAATTTGAATACGAGAACGAAAATGAAACTAAACCTAGACCTAAAACTGAAATTAAACCTACTCTAACCCTAGAATTACCTAGCTTCCTTTTTCAATGGCGTCGCTGTCCATATATACTCGAACGCTGCTTCAATTTCGACCCTTCAATTCATGTCTTCGTGGATGTTGTAGATGGCGTTGGTGAGATGTTGGACTGCCACCGTTAGCGTGAAACGCGGTAGAGGGGGACAGCAATGGTGGTGACGTGGAAGCGAGAGAGATGTGAGGTAGAGAGAGGAAGGAGATGGGGATGGTGAGGAAGATGGAATTCGGGGCTCTGGGTTCTGGGGAAAAAAGAGGGACGCGAAGAGGGAGAGTGAAGGGGAGGGGGAAATGCTTCAAGTGAACCGGGTTCGGTTCAGCGTGAGCCGGTCCGGTTTTTAAGTGGGCCGGTTCAGTGCAATTCTGGCCCGGTTCTTCAATTCCCGACATTTCCACTTTTTTTTCTCGTATTTTTGGCCATTTATTCGAAATTATTCAAAACCTGCAAAATAAAATAATATTAGTTAAAAACCTAAAAAATGCGATAAAAACGAGCATAAAATAGGTGTAAAAGTACCCTAAAAATAGCTCATTTTTGGTACAAACACATACCTCTACACCAAGATTTTGCTCGTCCTCGTGTAAAACAAACTAAACTAACTAAAAGAAAATGGAAAATAAGAAAAAGAAAATCCTAACTCACTGTCGTAGAAATCACGGTTACAATTAGCATATGCAACAAGCCCTTTAAACCCGTCGGTCTCTCAAGTGGACGAGTGAGATCTCGTGAGGGTTTTCAAGTGAAATACCCACAAAAGTTATTTCAAAAATAAAGAAAAATCTTTTTGATTTTTCTCAAAACTGATATGTACAAAATTTGAGAAAAATATGCACACATTCTAATTAGCTAAATCACCCATGTACCCAATTATTAACCTGTACATGTATAAAATGTACTTCAAAACCCTCTACCAAAGCACTAATTTTTCACCCCATTGAACGTAAAGGTTTTGAATCCATCCCGGTGCTCATGTGCAATTGTATCATCATCTCAGGACTTAGATTGACCAGAATTAACTCAATCCCACTTGACTAACACAACTACATTATTATCATACTGACTTTGGAAGTAAGCTTTCCCAGTAGCAATATTGCCTCAAAGGGTAACACCCAGTAGCACGTGCCTCAAAGGGTAACGCCCAGTAGCACATGCCTCAAAGGGATACTTGTCATTCCAAATTTTATTCCATCACTTTTTCTTTTCTTTATTTATTCATAATATACTTTTTTTAAATTTTTTTAGAGTGATCATGTCACAAGCTAGTGGGAGAATCATTCATGGAAACCTAAGATCTAAAGATAATGATGAAGGAATAAGCAAAGACTGGATTACACAACCTATAATGAACACTGTGGTTAGAATTAGGACTTAGAATATCACATTTGAGGTCGGAAACTTTTCATGCACATCCTACTTATATACAAGTTAGCAGACAAAGTACAGGGGATTCAAGCGAATCAGAAAAGGTACAAACATTCCGAAAAACAAAATCAAAAATCTTCAAAAATTTTCAAAAATTTTTCAAAAATGGGCACCTCACCCCCACACCAAAACTTCACAATGTCCTCATTGTGGGAACTAAGGTGCTAAAAAGCAAGCACATCAGCTATACAACCATAAAACCACACTAAACTACAAATATATACAAACTAGGACACCACAAAAACCAAAAACAAAAACAAAACCAAAAACAAAACAAAACCACACACACATATATTTACAAAAGCCAAGAAAAACGAAATCACAAAAGAAAGCCAAAATCGAAACTAAAACCAAAGCAAACACACATCTTCACAAAAACCAAAACAAAACCCTCTAAAACAATCCAAACCACTACATAACCAAAACCAGAATATAAGCTAAACTAAAACAAAGTAAGACCCAAACATACTTATTTGCAAAAACCAAAGGCCAAAATCACAAAAGAAAGCAAATGAAAGACAAAAATCAAAAACAAGAACAAACCAAACTAAAACAAGACAAAGCCTAAACATACTTAATCACTAAAATAAAAATCAAAACCACAACTAAAACCTAAATAAACATAGACAAAAACAAAAGAAAACAAGAAAAACAAATAAAAGACACTAAATAAAAGGCTAAATAAAGGTAAACCTAAAACAAAACAAAATGCACAAGAAAAGGAAAACACAACACAAAACCAAAACAAAACCAAAAGAAAAAATCAAAAAGTAAACAAAACACATTGCTCGAATTTAGAAACAGTTCTAGATATCCACAACCAATACAAAACAAAAGAAAAGAGAAGAAGAGGAGAAGAGAGGAAAGTGGAACGATCATACCAGGTTAGATACAGATTGTACCCAAACTATGCCTCATGAAGATTATGCAAATGAGGCTTATGGAATATCAGCCGCTCCATCATAACTCACAAGCAGCTACTCAGATCAAAACCAACCAATGCTCATAGTAGCTTATCAAACATACGGGCGCAATCCTCGCAGAAATGCAAATAGTAAGAAACAGGATTTGCAACCCAAATAAGACGCATAAATTCAATGCAACTCAATGCTCTTTTGAGCCTATCAAAGCTCGTAGCCCACTCAGAAGAGAGATGTGTATATATAAAATCAGATGCACAAGTCAATGGTTTAATGAAGATATGACTATATGTATACATAAACCATCTAAAGTGATCTGAATTTTCTAAATGAAATCTCACATCTCTAAGAGGGGAGGGGAGAGGACCAAAACAAGGCCAATCAAAGGAAATATAAAAATCAGAGCTCAAATGTCGGCTTAAAGTCAAGTCTTCTATTTCAAAGTGATCCTTGAGTCTATCTATGCCATTATAATCAAGAGTCTGATCTAAACAAGGAATATCAAGCACAAAATTCTCAGGCTCTACAAAAGTAGACTCGGGAGGGTTTAAAGAAGAATGAAGAGAGGGAAGCGGAGAACTGCAATATTCAAGAAGGAGGTCAGCTTAGACAGGATCAACAGAAAATGATTCATATTCAGCACGGAGATCCTCATTCAAACTCATATCGACATCAAACCCACAAAAAAGATTCATATTCTATATGTAGAATGTTATCATCTAATTTAAACCAAAGGTCAGGAATGATGGAATCAAAAGAGAATGTTTCATATTCAATATGAAAACCCAAATCAAGACCTTTAGTAACATCAAACTCATATGAGAAAGATTCATATTCCGCACAAAGAATATCATCATCAAAGTCCAAAATAGTGGGTTCAGTTATCTCATCACATAACTCCTATGAAATATCTTTAGAATCATCTAAATCATGAGGCTCAACTTCAGGTGTGATGCTTATATCTAACTCACTAACAGTATCAAATTGTTCACCCACATCAAATTCACAAAAGTCGTTTAGAGTGGTGGGTAGGTCAACATAGACTAAGATATCTTCAGTGACATCTTTGGGTGAGCTAGTGCAGGGTGCAAGGTCTGTTGATAGAGATGTAGGGAGGTCACACTCTTGATCTAGATTAGGCAAACACATCTTTTCATTCAAATTAGGCCTAGCAGAATAAGAGGGTTCATAATCCTCATACAGACTAATGTCCAGTTTAGGAGATCCTAAACCAGCATCAATCTCACAAGAAGTCTCCCTATTTTTGCCAAAACATTGAGAATATTTAGCAATTCCCACTTTTATAATCTTTATCATTTGTTCAGTCATATCGTTAATCTTCTTTCCAAGACTTGCACATGTAACATCAATATACTCACGATAAGGACAAGTATAAGCATCATGATCAGGAGATTCACAGTAGTCGCAAAACACAGGAGGCATATAAGAGTTATATGAGTCATAGAAATTCATAAAGTGATATGAAGGGTAAGAATTAGCATGAAAATAATACTCTCCATGAGTCGAGTATCTAAAAGCCTCATAAGCTTGTTCAAACGTATAGGTTTCCCAAGCTAATTTTTCAAAAAAATCCCAAACTTCATTTTGAGTTTTAGATAATAATTCTATTAAACCTCCAAGACAAAGTGATTCAATATAACTCCTTGACCCAATATTTAGACCCTCAATAATGACCTCACAAATTTTCCATTTTTGAAAATTATGATTCAGGTGAGCACGATAATCACTAAGCCTTGAAAAATAATTCCAAAAAGGTTCGTGCTCATATTGCAGGAAATTGAAAACCGACATTTTGAAATTTTTAAAGTTTTTAGAGTTTTTCAATTTTTAGGGGTTTTCAATTATTCAATTTTTTTGGGTTTTTTGGCTTTTCAATTTTTTTTTTGGTGGTTTTCAAGTTTTTCAAATGTTTTTGGATTTTAAGTTTTTCCCTTTTTTAGTGATTTTTGAAGGTTTTCTTATTTTTTTTTTTTGGATTTTAGGTTTTTTCAATTTTTTTGGATTTTTGAATTTTTTTGAAGAAACGATTAAGCTAAATAACAATTGATGCCAAAATAAAGAAAGTTGGAGTCTATGCCAAAATAAAGTTACGAAATGACCAAAACACATCATTTAAACAAATCGTCACTAATAAATGAAATAGACAAATCAAAGCAACGAAGTAAGAAAGTAGCTACGAAAATGAAAATATGACATAATCTCATGTCGTCGTCCCCGACAACGGTGCCAAAAACTTGTTGGGAATAATTGAGAGTTTAAATAAAAGTGCCGCAAGCGTACAACTCTCGCTATTGTACTTGAGGGTCGTCCCCACAGGGACGATGGAAGAGTTTTAGGTCGTAAAAAGTGAGGATTAACTAATTAACTACACTAAATCAAATGAAATTATTTAAAGCAATCTAACATCCTAATTCAACTCAACAAAACATTTTAGGAAGACTATGCAAGCAACGCTATTCAACTAAAATCGAAACCTAGGATTTGTTTAACCTTAAATTTGAACTAATTTAAAACCTATAGTTAACACTACTTGCTATTCAACTCAACCAAATCAAAGCACTACCCAAAACCGAGCAAATAACCAACGTTATTCCAAAATTGACAACATCATTCAATACACTCAATCCAAAACCATACCAAATCATTCAACGAGCAAACCAAGCAGAAATTCAAGCTGTAATTTAATGAAGAGCTCAGACTGACATAACCAATTCAAGCTGAAATATGAATAACAGAGAACAGAACACAAGAAACAGGGCAGGGAATTATGGGTGTTCGAAATAACTATAGCTATGATGTTCAAAATACAACAACCCAGTACAAGCAATCAACCAAGAATTAGAACAAACCGAACATGAATCGAGCAGCAGTAGGGGAGGGGGAAATTAACAAAACCAAGACAGAGCATGAAAAACCAAACCTGAGCAAGTAAGGAGGAAATAGAACAAAAGCAAGCTAATACTCACGAAATCTGCAACCAGCTTCAGCTACGAACCCAGAACGCCATTTCATCGAACCCAGATTAACAACATCGAACAATCTCGAAACAGGGGAGGGGAGAAATCGACTGAAATTCAACAAAAATCGCATCCAATTCTCGCAAAATCGAACTAAGATTGGGAACTACTACTAGCAAACTCAAAATTGTAGTGCTTTTACGTGAAATTCGAACCTAAAAACTGATCTAAAACCAAACCCTAATTCGAGATTAACCCGAAAATTTGAATATGAGAACGAAAACGAAATTAAAACTAAACCTAGACCTAAAACCGAAATTAAACCTACTCTAACCCTAGAATTACCTAGCTTCTTTTTCAATGGCATCGCTGTCCATTTATACTCGAACGCTGCTTCAATTTCGACCCTTCGATTTGTGTCTTTGTGGATGGTGTATATGGCGTTGGTGAGGTGTTGGACTGCCACCGTTAGCGTGAAATGCGGTAGAGGGGGACAGCAATGGTGGTGATGTGGAAGCGAGAGAGATGCGAGGTAGAGAGAGGAAGGAGATGGCGATGGTGAGGAAGATGGAATTCAGGGCTCTGGGTTCTGGCGAAAGAAGAGAGACGCGAAGAGAGAGAGTGAAGGGGAGGGGGAAATGCTTTAAGTGAACCGGGTTCGGTTCAGTGTGAGCCGGTCTGGTTTTTTAAGTGGGCCGGTTCAGTGCAATTCTGGCCCGGT
The DNA here is from genome assembly GCA_029747015.1 of Carnegiea gigantea. NCBI lineage: Eukaryota > Viridiplantae > Streptophyta > Magnoliopsida > Caryophyllales > Cactaceae > Carnegiea > Carnegiea gigantea. Next base: position 43,028 of record JAKOGI010001403.1, read on the forward strand.
TCTTCAATTCCCGACATTTCCACTATTTTTTCTCGTATTTTTGGCCATTTATTCGAAATTATTCAAAACCTGCAAAATAAAATAAAATCAATTAAAAACCTTAAAAATGCGATGAAAACGAGCATAAAACAAGTGTAAAAGTATCCTAAAAATAGCTCATTTTTAGTACGAACAATTTTGATTCTGATATAGTGAGTTAGTTTGTTTTGGTTGAAAATTAATGAAGGTTTGTGATGTGCTTTCATATTCTATTCTTGAATAAAGCATGGAACCGTTTGTTTTGAATACTCTCGATTGTGATGATGGTTATGATGCATTTTCCCTGCTCTGGTTTGGTTTAGGTGTGGTTGGGATGTTTACTGCTTAGGTTTGAATGGTTGATCTGAATGGTGAATGGTTCGAATGGTGCTGGTTGGATTAGCTTTCTTTGAATGCTTAAATTGTATATTGGGTGTTGGTTAACTCTGAATTTACCTTTAGTGCAATGATGTTGAATGTGTAAACTCATTCGTAGGATTTGGTTTAATTGCCTATGTTTAGGTCATTTAGGTTGCCTAAGTTTATTAAGATGTTTAGTCAAATACATTACTGAATGTTCAATCAAATTAAGACATTAGTTCGCTTTGCAAGGTTTAAATTAGCCTAGTATAGATTAACTAGTTAATTCACTTTTTATGACGTAAAACTCCCCCATCGTCCCTATGGAGACAACCCTCAAGTACTACAGCGAATGTTGTACGGTTGCGGCTCTTTTTATTTACACTCAAAATTGACCAACGAGTTTTTGGTGCCGTGGCCGGTGACGACGGTATGAGATTAGGTCATATTTTCATTTTCTTATCTCCTTTCTTATTTGGTGCTTTGTTTTGTTTATTTATTTATTAGTTGTGATTTGATTATAAGTTGTTTTGTTTATGAGTTGTGATTTGCTTAGTTGATTTGTTTTGCTCATTTCGTGACTTTATTATTAGGGTACCTAGGTTTCGTTTTACTTTCTTTATGTTGGTATCAATTGTTACTTAGCTTAGTTCGTCTCTTGAAAATTTTCAAAAATCCAAAAAAAATTAGAAAAGTTAAAATCCAAAAAAAAAAAGGCAAAACTTTCAAAATACTAAAAAATGGAAAAGCCTAAAATTCAAAAAAATTTAAAAAATTTGAAAACCACCAAAAATTTTTGAAAATCCGAAAACCCATAAACATTTGAAAAATTAGAAAACCCCTAAAAATTGCAAAATTCTAAAAACTTTAAAAACTTCAAATGCTAATTTTTCATTTCCCGCAATATGAGCATGAACCTTTCTGGCATTATCTTTCAAGGCTTAATGATTATCGTGCTCAACTGAATCATAATTTTGAAAAATGGAAAATTTGTGAGTTCGTTGTTGTGGGTCTAACTGTTGAGTCAAGGAGATATGTTGCATCAATTTGTCCTAGAGGTTTAATAGAATTGTCGTCTAAAACTCAAAATGAGGTTTGGGATTTCTTTAAAAAATTAGCTTGGGAAACTTATCCGTTTGAACAAGCGAACGAGGCTTTTAGATACCCAACTCATAGAGAGTATGATTTTTAGGCTGCTTCTTACCCTTTAGACTACTTTGTGAATTCATATGACCCATCTTATTCTTGTGTGCCTCCTGTTTTATGCGACTATTATGAATCTCCTGATCATGATACTTATATTTGTCCTTTTTGTGCTTATGTTGATGCTACATGTGCAAGTTTTAAAAAAAAGACTAATAAAATGACTGATCAAATGATAGAGACCATGAAAGTGAGAATTGATGCTCATTCCCAATGTTTTAACCAAAATAAGGAGACCTATAGTGAGATTGATTCTAGTCGAGGATCTCCTAAACCTGACATTAGTCTCTATGATGATTTTGAACCCTCTTATTCTGCTATGCCTGATTTGAATGAACACATGTGTTTGCCTATTCTAAAACAAGAGAGTGACCTCCCTACGTCTCTATTAACAAATCTTACACCCCGCACTAGCTCACCCAATGAGATGACTGAAGATATCTTCATTTATATCGACCTACCCACCACTCTGAATGACTTTTGTCAGTTTCATATGGGTGAACAATCTGATACTGTTAGTGAGTTAGAAATAAGCATCACACCTGAAGCTGAGCCTCATGATTTAGATGATTCGAAAGATATTTCATAGGAGTTGTGTGATAAGGTAACTGAACTCACTATGTTGGACTTTGATGATCATATTCTTTATGCAGAATACAAATCTTTTTCATATGGGCTGGATGTTACAAAAGGTCTTGATGTGGGTGTTCATGTTGAATATGAATCATTCTCTTTTGATCCTATCGTTCCTAACCTTCTGCTTGAATTAGATGATAATATTCTGTAAGTGGAATACGAATCTTTTTGTGAGTTTGATATCCGTGGAAGTTCTGATGATGGTTTTTGTACTGATTATGAGTCCTTCTCTTTTATTCCATCCAAACTGACTTCCTTTTTAAATATTGCAAGTCTGATTTTGTTGAGTCTGATTACCACTAAGAATTTTGCTTTAGACCAGACTTATGCGCATATTAGACTTAATAGACTTGTGAAATGTGCACCCCCTATTTTGCTTAGATTGTTGATTCATGTTGATATAATTTTTAGACCAATGAACTCAATACTGGCTTGTTCTAAGTATGTTCGTTTCCTTTCTGTTTGGGCCTAACTATTTGATAAGTTGAAGTAGGCCCTTACTTGTGCTTTATTGGCTATATGGATGCACTCTTTTTAGTTCCAACTCACTACTTTTCACTGTTGTCATATTAGTGAGAGTTAGACTTCTTTGTTTGATAAGCTGCTACGTGCTTTAACAAGTTTTGTTTTAGGTAGTAGTTTTCAGGTTATTATGGAGTGGCTGATGCTCCATAAGCTTCATATTGCATCATTTTCGTGAGGCATAGTTTGGATACAACCTGTATCTAACCTAGTATGATCATTCTAACCTCCATTCTTCTTTTTCATTTTTTTTCTTTCTTTTTTGTACTTAGTTGTGAATATTTAGGACTGTGAATATACGGGTGATCAATCTTAAGGAGCAATTTGGGATTTGTTGAGCAATGTGGGCTATGATCACCCTTGGTTGTGTTCTAATTTTGTGAATACTTATTAGTTGTGGATATCTTGGGTTGTTTTTATGTTTCACTTTGCTTTGTTGCTTTAGTTTGGTGAGTTTTGGTTTTTCTTTGGTTTAGTTTTTGTTTGATAATTTCTTTTTGTTTCCTTTTTAGTATTTTAGTGTTTTTGTTTTTGTTTTGTATTTAGCTTTTCTTTCTTTTGTATTTTGTTTTGTTTTAGGCTTCTTTTGATTTAGGTTGGTGTTTAGTAGGTCCTTGGTTTTGGTCTAGTTTTGTTTAGTTTCGTTTAGTCTTGATTTTGTTTTTAGTTTTGGCTTTGTTCTTGTTTTAGAATTGGTTTTTAGTTTTGGCTTTCTTTTATGATTTTGTTTCTCTTGGTTCTTGTAAATATGTGTGTTTCCTTTGGTTTTAGTTTTGATTTCCTTTTTCATTTAGGCGATTTTGTGTTTGGTTTTGATTTTGATTTTGGTGGTGTCCTAGTTTGTATATATTTGTGCTTTAGTGTGGTTTTATGGGTGCATAGCTTATGTGCTTGCTTTTAGCACCTTAGTTCCCAAAATGAGGACATTGTGAAGTTTTGGTGTGAGGGTGAGGTGCCCATTTTTTTGAAAATTTTTGAAAAATCCAAAAAGATTTTGATTTTGGTTTTGTTTTTAGGGATGTTTGTACTCTTTCTGATTAGCTTGAATCCCCTGTGCCTTGGTTGTTAGCTTATATCTAAGTAGGATGTGCATGATAGGTCTCCAATCTCAATGTGACATTCTAAGCTCTAATTCTAACTCCAGTTGTTCATTATCGAATGTGTAATCCAGTCCTTGTTCATTCCTTCATCATCATCTTTAGGTCTTAGGTTTCCATGAATGATTCTCCCACTAGCTAGTGACATGATTACTCTGAAATGATTGAAAAATTGAAAAAAAAGTGCATGATGAATAAAGAGAAAGAAAAGAAAAAGAGATGGAATAAAATTTAGAATGACAAGTATCCCTTTGAGGCATGCGCTACTGGGCATTACCCTTTGAGGCACGTGCTACTGGGTGTTACCCTTTGAGACAATATTGCTACTGGGAAAGCTAGTATGATAATAATGTAGTTATATCAGCCAAGTGGGATTGAGTCTAATTCTGATGAATCTAAGTCACGGGATGATGATACACTTGCACACAAGCTCTGGGATGCATTCAGAACTTTAATGTTCAATGGGGTGAAAAATTAGTGCTCTGATGTCATTTAGGAGGTAAAGGGCTTTGAAGTATATTTTGTGCATATGCAGATCAATAACTTGGTTACGTGGGTGATTTAGTTGATTAGAACGTGTGCATATTTTTCCCTAATTTTGTACATATTAGCTTTGAGGAAAAAAAACCAAAAAGATTTTTCTTTATTTCTAAAATAAGTTTTTGCGGGTAGTTCACCGGAAAACCCTCACGAGATCTCACTCGTCCACTTGGGAGAACGAGGGGTTTAAAGGGCTTGTTACATACGCTAAATGCAACCGTGATTCCCATGACAGTGAGTTAGGGTTTTCCTTTTCTTATTTTCCATTTTCTTCTTGTTAGTTTAGTTATTTTACTCGAGGACGATCAAAATCTTGGTATGGGGGTATTTGTTCGTACTAAAAATGTGTCATTTTTAAGGTACTTTTACATCTGTTTTATGCTCGTTATGATCGTATTTTTTAAGTTTTTATTTGATTGATTTTGTTTTGTAGGTTTTAAATAAAATGAAATTAATTATGAAAAATGCGGAAAAATACAAGAAGAATGTTGGATATAGGCCAACTTGACTCAGCCCAATCCAGATTGTTGGGCCCAGTTACTATTTTAGCCATTGAAAATAATTGAAAAAAAAAAGAAGAGAGAAATCAACCCAAAAAACCGGCCCTATTCCTCTTTCTAAGCGAAGCGTGCCTGGCATGTGACCTAATTCGTATAACCCCCCTTAATCTTTTTTTATTTTCTCTTTCTTCTTTTCGGTCCCCAACCCCTCTAAAAGAAACCTAGAACCTTGACCCCTCCCCTGCTTCATTCTTAACCTCGTCTCTCTCTCTCTTCGCAATTTCTTTCTCTCTCTTAAACCCATGACACTCGCATCAACACCATGTCACCATCATCTCCTTCTCTAGCAAATGTCGGAATGCCAACACACCTTCATCAGTCTCATCTCAACCATCCATGCGTGCCCAAATCGACGGTGAAGAGTGAAGAGGGCTGAGTATAAATGGAGCTGGCAGCGATGCCATTGAAGGATTATTTTTAGGTAATGTTAGGGTTACGTTAGGTTTAATTTCGACTTTAGGTTTAGTTTTAGTTTTAATTACATTTTCGTTTTCAGTCATTCAAAATTTAGGATTTAATTCGGTTTAGGGTTTTAATTTTTCAGTTGTTTCCAGTCATTAATTTCATGTAATTAGGCTTCGAATTGCGAATTTCGAATGGTCAATCAGGAATTTCAGTTGTAATTGCAACGATCTTTGGGCTAATTTGAGTAATTTCGCCGTTTTCCCCCTCTCCCCTATTCGGGCTTATGGCCAAATGCTGGCTTTGGTGTTTAACGGAGAGAGATAAGGCTATGGTTAGCTCTACTGTTTTCGAATGGTCTGGTTGCCGAGTTCAGTCGCTCTCTGCTTTTCGGTTTGCTCTCTGCTCCTTCGATTTCTCACGTTATTGCTTCAGAACATTACCGAATAGTGATTAGGTTAATCTAATTTATTGAATGAATTAGTTTACAGATGATGATTTTGATTCTGATATAGTGAGTTCGTTTGTTTTGGTTGAATATTGATGAAGGTTTGTGATGTGTTTTCATATTCTGTTGTTGAATAAAGCATGGAACCGTTTGTTTTGAATGCTCTGGATTATGATGATGGTTATGATGCATTTTCCCTACTCTGGTTTGGTTTAGGTGTGGTTGCTGGGATGTTTAATGCTTAGGTTTGAATGGTTAATCTGAATGGTGAATGGTTCGAATGGTGCTAGCTGGATTAGCTTCCTTTGAATGCTTCAATTGCATATTAGGTGTTTAAGGTGTTGGTTAACTTTGAATTTAGCTTTAGTGCAAAGATGTTGAATGTGTAAACTCATTCATAGGATTCGGTTTAATTACTTAGGTTTTGGTCATTTAGATTGCCTAAGTTTATTAGGATGTTTAGTCGAATACATTACCGAATGTTCAGTCAAATTAAGACATTAGTTCACTTTGCAAGGTTTAAATTAGCCGAGGATAGATTAACTAGTTAATTCACTTTTTATAACCTAAAACTCTTCCATCGTCCCTGTGGAGACGACCCTCAAGTACTACAGCGAAAGCTGTACGCTTACGGCTCTTTTTATTTACACTCAAAATTAACCGACACTATCACACATTCTTTGTGATTTTTATGAATGCTATGCTATGGTTATGGAAATGAAACCGAGTTGGTAGTTGGATGGCTTGAGGATGAAGTAATGAGAATTTTGAGGTTCTTTGTGGTCGGTGTTGTATGAGGAGGGAGTCTGGGTTGTGATTGAACGTGATTGTGTGGATTGCGAGGCCATGTGAGACTTATTATGCTGAGTTGATTATGAAGTGTTTGATGTGTTATGTGCAAACGCCCTTCCCTTCATGTCATTAAGTTTCATCTTGCGAGTGACAGCGAGTTTGAAAAGGAAGTTTTCGTGGTTGTAACTAATAGTAGCCATAACTATTAGTGATCGATGGCCTATTTTAACTATACAAATACAGTTTTGGGAATGAACCTACTAGAACGGGGGAATCCCTAAGGAGTTTAAATAAAAAGAGAGTGCCTTGTATGAAAAAGGATTTCACTTTGAAAGGCAGCAAACTTAAAAGCCACTATGGCCATACGCTTTAAATTCGCAATAATAATGTGCTTTGGACAATATGATATGAATGATGCGAGTGAACTCGTTAGATCGAGGGAATCCCCAGCATAGGGAATAAGTCCTAGTACTACGAAGCACTAGAAGACCCTAGTGAGGGTAATGGTCCAATATGCTATACGTAGCCATTCCGGGAGTAAGAGCTTAAGCGTGAGCGTTAGGTCTCACTATGGGGTTGAGAAAAGATCTCACCCAACCAGCACCCTGTAATGATCTTACACCATAAGTATTTTCCTAGTAAGCAAAGAAAAGCAGTTGGCATTTCGTCATTTTAAGTATTTCAAGAAAAAGAAATATTTAATGGCCATTAAGAGGCCAGATTGAATGAAATGTGAAAAGCTTATAAGTGTCATTATAGGACCGATACGAAAGAGAATTCTTTCAAAAAATGCGAACCTCAAGAGGTTATGAAAAGCATTGTCAAAGAAATAAAGGAAAATTTCTATAAATGCCTAAAGTTTCCTAAGCACAGTTGTGATGGAGACCATCATGAACGGCCCAAAGACCATCAAGCCCAGCCCAAGGAAGACCCAATCAAGCTTCAAGAAGTAAAAGAAGTGGCAAAACTCTGTAGAAAAGTTTTATTCCTTCCGGAAGAATTAGTGCCCGATTCGTCCCTGCGGAAGGTAATTTCTGTGGCAACTTTTGGACAAGCTCAAGTAAACCCACAACTTGAGGGCCTATATGCTTTGGAAGCTTAAGATTTCAGCTTTAAAATAAGCCTAACTTCGTTTAATTTGGACGTCATTTGATTGGGCAAAATATCACTCAAAGGTACAGTATTCTGATCCAGTCCAGTCTAAGATAGGTGCATTGTTTGGGCCATAACTTTTAAAACCGCTTATCCAAATTGAGCAAATGAGCCCATTCTGGAAAATAAACTTCCAGGGCTTTCTAGCAAGCCCAAGCACGCATGTTTTGGCCGAGTATTCTGGACGATATACTCTGTTGAAGTTGAGGCAGTTGCAAGGATTAATTCTGGGAAAGTGAAGAGTCTTCGATTACATGTTTTTGTGTGGCTGATACTGTGCACGTTTTGGAGGCTTCTAGATGGAGATAATCAGCTAATAGAAATCCTAGAATATTCCTTGTAACCTCCCCCACCCCTTTTATGATGAGTCTTTTCATTTTACTTAGTCTTTTCATTGGCTAGTTTTAATTGTTAGTAGTTGTTGAGTCTTTTGGTTGTTTTTTGCTGAGCTTATAAAAGAGGAGGGGCGTGTGATGCTTGTCATTCAGATTGTATGAGATTTCCAAAAGCAATACAAGTACTTTGAGTGTGTTTCTCAAAAGTGCGTCTAAAATTCCTAGTTCTATATCTTAAATTGTGGCAAATTTAAGTGGTGTTCTAGGTTCTCTATCTTCTCCATTGGAGTGATTCCTCGGTTAAGACAAGAGAATTAGCCCAAGATCAAGTCATTGAGTGGCTCCGTGAAGGATTATCTCAATTACAAGATCTTGTTCTATCCTTTTCTTGTGTGGTGAAGATCTTCTTCCATCTCATCCATCTTTCATTTCTCTTTTCACTTTGGTTTGTTTTGAGTTTGAGTTTGATTTAGATCACCTTCCACGCACACATACATCAATTGGTATCAGAGCCAAGGTTTTTAAGAGACCCACATCACACCCAAATACATCCCAAAAGTCAAAATATAAAAACACCCCAGCAGCATTTTCTTCCCCCAAAGCACTTCAACATGTCTACTAAGTCTACAAGAAGCGATTAAGCAAGAGTAGAGGAGTTGGAAGGCCAGGTTACATATCTCCGGACACAACTTGGCCAACTCTTAGAGGAGAAAAGAAGGTGGGTTCATAGCCCCACACCCTCTCACCCTCATGAACCGGTGGTCGAATCTGAAGAGGAAGTCCTTCACTCCCGTGCCAATTCAAGTGATAAGGAAGCCCCATGGAGACGAAAGCAAGGAGGCAATATTGGTGGTGTCCGAATTGACATCCCCGAATTTGAAGGTCAACTTGACCCGGATTTGTTCCTCGATTGGTTGCATACCATTGAGCGAATCTTTGAGTACGAGGACATCCCGGAGGACAAGAAGGTAAAACTTGTAGCCCTTAAACTCAGAAAATATGCTTCAATTTGGTGGGCTAATCTTGGAGCTAAAAGAGCAAGGAATGGAAAGGGAAAAATCAGAACTTGGGCCAAAATGAAAGAAAAGCTTAAGGCCAAGTTTCTTCCCTCTCACTATGTGCAAGACAATTATCTCAAGCTCCATCGACTCAAGCAAGGATCCAAGAGTGTGGAAGAATACACTCGGGAGTTTGAACAACTCCTACTCAAATGTGATTTGAAAGAAGACGACTCACAAACCTTGGTAAGATACTTGACCGGTCTTGATGAGTCCATTGCTCATGTAATTGAGTTGCAATCCTATTCATCCCTAGATGACTTGAGTTCTCTAGCCTATAAGGTAGAGCAACAAAAGAAATCTAAGGGAAAGAGCATCTTGTCCAAACCTCTTTCTCGTCCCCACTCCACACAAAGACCTCCCTACTACCCTCCTAGACCTCAAAACCCTCCACAAGCCAAAAACACCACTCCAACCCCTCCTAAGCCCTCCACACAAGAGCCCAAATCCAAGGACAAGGTTCGATGTTTTCGTTGCCAAGGAATAGGACACTATGCCTCAGAGTGTCCAAACAAAAGGATTATTTCCTTAGCAGAATATCAAGAAGCATGTGAAGAACATGCATATGAAGAAGAAGAAGGAGAACATTTTGAAGAAGGAAGCTTGGAAGAAGTTGAAGAAGGCCCCGATGAAGGAGAATTGCTAGTCATCCGCCGGGCATTGAGTGGATTTGCCACTCAAGAAGACATGGAGCAAAGAGAAGCTATATTCCACACAAGGTGTACCGTGGGAAACAAGGTATGCTCCCTCATTATTGATGGTGGAAGTTGTGCCAATGTTGCTTCCAAGACTATGGTTGATAAGCTCAAGCTGCAAGTCTCTCCTCGCCCCAATCCCTACACCATTCAATGGTTGAACCAAGGCAAGGGTTTGCAAATCACTCACCGATGTCTTGTTTCTTTTTTAATTGGGAAAAATTATAAGGATGAGATATGGCGTGACATTGTCCCTATGGATGCTTGTCATATTTTGTTGGGTAGACCGTGGCTATTTGATAGAAGTGTCATCCATGATGGCCGGATGAACACTTATTCTTTCCAAAAAGACCACAAAAAGATTACCCTTACTCCTCTCAAAATTCCCTCCACCACTAGACCCAAAGACAATCCTCACTTGGATGTCTTTCTCACCACTCTCCTCAAATCCGAGCACCATGAATTTGAGTCTTTCAAAGACTTGATTCTTCTACAAGAGGAACCTAAGCCACCATCTCCCACACATCCACTACTCACCCCTCTCCTTCAAACCTACCATCATGTCTTTCCACAAGAGATCCCACATGGCCTTCCCCCTCCTAGATCCATCCAACACAAGATAGACCTCATTCCCGGTTCCGTTCTTCCCAACAAGCCGGCCTACCGGATGTCTCCTAGTGAAACTCAAGAAATCCAAAGACAAGTAGATGACCTCTTGTCCAAGGGTTTAATTCGGGAGAGTTTGAGTCCATGTGCCGTGCCCGCCCTCCTTGTTCCTAAAAAGGACGGTAGCATGCGCATGTGTGTGGATAGCCGGGCTATTAACAAAATCACTATCAAGTACCGGTATCCTATTCCAAGATTGGAAGATCTAATTGATGAACTCCATGGAGCCGCTATCTTTTCCAAGATTGATTTATGAAGTGGCTGCTATCAAATCCGGATCTTTGAAGGTGATGAATGGAAAACCGCCTTTAAGACTAAAGGAGGTTTGTATGAGTGGCTTGTGATGCCATTTGGGCTTACTAATGCCCCTAGCACTTTCATGAGGCTTATAAACCAAGTTCTAAAGCCCCTCATTGGCATTTGTGTTGTTGTCTACTTTGATGATATTTTGGTCTATAGCAAGACCGAAGAAGAGCATGCCCAACACTTGCAACAAGTTTTGGAGATCCTTTCTCAAGAGCAACTCTATGGCAATATGGAGAAATGTTATTTCTTCACCCCTCAAGTGGTATTCTTGGGTTTCATTGTGTCCGCCCAAGGTCTTCAAGTTGATGATAGCAAGATCAAGGCTATCCAAGAATGGCCTACTCCTACATCTATCACTCAAGTAAGGAGTTTCCATAGCCTAGCATCATTTTACCGGAGATTCATCCGAAATTTCAGCACCATTATGGCTCCTATGACCGAGGTAATTAAAGGCAAAGAATTTTCTTGGAACGAGCAAGCACAACAAGCCTTTGAAGAGATCAAGAAGAAACTTATTAGTGCTCCCGTCCTAGCCTTGCCCGATTTTGCCAAAGTTTTTGAAGTTGAATGCGATGCATCCGGGGTAGGAATTGGAGCTGTCCTATCTGAAGAGAAGAGACCCATTGCCTTCTTTAGTGAGAAGCTCAACAATGCCAAGAAGAAGTACTCCACCTATGATAAGGAGTTTTATGCTATCATTAGAGCATTGGAGCATTGGCGTCATTATCTTGTTAGAGGAGAATTCATTCTCCATTCTGATCATGAGGCTCTCAAGTACATTCAAGGACAACACAAACTCAGCCATAGACATGCTAAATGGGTAGAGTATCTTCAGTCCTTCCATTTCACCATCCAACATAAGGCGGGGATTCTCAACAAAGGAGCTGATGCACTCTCTCGTAGGTACTTGTTACTCTCCACTTTGGGTACTAAAGTACTTGGTTTTGAGATTGTGAAAGACTTGTACTCCAAAGATGATGATTTCAAGGATATTTTTGAGAAGTGTTCTAAGCACCCCATGGGTTATTTCACTTAGAAGATGGGTTCCTATTTAAAGGCTCACGCCTTTGCATTCCTCAATGCGGATTTAGAGAGCTCCTTATCCAAGAGCTACATGGAGGAGCCCTAGCCGGCCATTTCGGTGTAGAGAAGACAAGAGCAATGTTGAAGGAACACTACTATTGGCCAAAGCTGTCAAGAGATGTAGAGCATTTCATCAAAAGATGTTCTACTTGTCAAATGGCTAAGAGCCATGCGTTGCCCCAAGGCTTGTACTCCCCTCTTCCTATTCCTCAAGCCCCTTGGGAAGATATTAGTTTGGACTTCATTACGGGTTTGCCTAGAACCCAAAGGAACAAGGATTCCATTATAGTAGTTGTGGACCGATTTTCCAAGATGGCGCATTTCATCCCTTGCCACACTACTAATGATGCTACTCAAGTGGCTAACTTGTACTTCAAGGAAATTGTGAGACTACATGGCATTCCTAAGAGTATGGTATCCGATCGTGACCCTAAGTTCCTTAGTCACTTTTGGCTCACTTTATGGCGTAAATTGGTACTCAACTCAAGTTTAGCACAACATGTCATCCCCAAACCGATGGACAAACTGAAGTCACTAATAGGACTTTGGGTACTTTACTACGAGTCCTTGTGAAGAAGCATTTGAAGAATTGGGATGAGTTGTTGCCCCATGCCGAGTTTTCATTCAATCGAGTGCCTAGCAAGTCCACCCAACTCTCTCCTTTTCAAGTTGTCTATGGCTATAATCCCAGGAGTCCGTTGGATCTTATTCCTATTCCCACTCCTACAAAACTTAGTTGCGAAGCCGAGAAATGAGCCAAGGAAATTCAAGAACTTCATGCTCGCGTTCCTGATAACATAGCCAAGGCTAATGAGAGAGCCATGCAAAGCGCCAACAAGCACCGGAAAGAGGTACATTTTCAGCCTGGAGACTTGGTTTGGATTCACCTGCGAAAGGAACATTTTCCTTCTAAAAGAAAATCTAAGTTGATGCCTCGATCCGATGGGCCCTTTGAGATCCTTGAGAAGGTTGGGCCTAATGCTTACAAGGTTGATTTTCCCAGAGATTATGGAGTTTCAGCTACATTCAATGTCTCCGACCTTAGCCCCTATTTTACTGATGAGCCCCTTCCTAGTTTGAGGGCAAACTTTCACTCACCCGGGGGGAATGATGGAGACCATCATGAACGGCCCAAAGACCATCAAGCCCAGCCCAAGGAAGACCCAATCAAGCTTCAAGAACTCAAAGACGTGGCAAAACTCTGTAGAAAAGTTTTATTCCTTTCGGAAGAATTAGTGCCCGATTCGTACCTGCGGAAGGTAATTTCTGTGGCAACTTTTGGACAAGCTCAAGTAGACCCACAACTTGAGGGCCCATGTGCTTTGGAAGCTTAATATTTCAGCTTTAAAATAAGCCCAACTTTGTTTAATTTGGACGTCATTTGATTGGGCAAAATATCACTCAAAGGTACATTATTCTGATCTAGTCTAGTCTGAGATAGGTGCATTGTTTGGGCCATCACTTTTCAACCGCTTATCCAAATTGAGTAAATGAGCCCATTCTGGAAAATAGACTTCCAGGGCTTTCTAGCAAGCCCAAGCACGCATGTTTTGGCCCAGTATTCTAGACGATATACTCTGTTGAATTTGAGGCAGCTGCAAGAATTAATTCTGGGAAAGTGAAGAGTCTTTGGTTACATGTGTTTGTGTGGCTGATATTGTGCACGTTTTGGAGGCTTCTAGATGGAGATAATCAGCTGATAGAAATCCTAGAATATTCCTTGTAACCTCCCCCACCCCTTTTATGATGAGTCTTTTCATTTTACTTAGTCTTTTCATTGGCTAGTTTTAATTGTTAGGAGTTGTTGAGTCTTTTGGTTGTCTTTTGCTGAGCTTATAAAAGAGGAGGGGCGTGTGATGCTTGTCATTCAGATTGTATGAGATTTCCAAAAGCAATACAAGTACTTTGAGTGTGTTTCTCAAAAGTGCATCTAAAATTCCTAGTTCTATATCTTGAATTGTGGCAAATTCAAGTGGTGTTCTAGGTTCTCTATCTTCTCCATTGGAGTGATTCCTCGGTTAAGACAAGAGAATTAGCCCAAGATCAAGTCATTGAGTGGCTCCGTGAAGGATTATCTCAATTACAAGATCTTGTTCTATCCTTTTCTTGTGTGGTGAAGATCTTCTTCCATCTCATCCATCTTTCATTTCTCTTTTCACTTTGGTTTGTTTTGAGTTTGAGTTTGATTTGGATCACTTTCCACGCACACATACATCAAGTTGACTGCGATTTCAAGTAGTATGTGGCCATATTCTTATAATGCATCGGGCATGAATGTTTCAAAAGTGCATAATTTGAGTAAGAAAGCTCCGAGCATGTTCGTTATTCCTTGAATTTAAGAATCTCTTATAAGTGAATATTTAGCCAAGTAATGATCTACGAGTTGTGTCACATAGCCCAATATGATAATAGTATTACTTAAATGCCTGATGCGTGACTATTATAGGTGATGTTACCTATAAATGATTTGGGTTTTAAGGAGTGGAAGAACACTCACTGAGCATGTGGTAGCTCACTCCATTTCCTTTCCCCTAGCGTTGGCTTGCCAGTAGTTGCCTAAAAAGTATATATTGAGAAGCTGCATTTTGTGAAGCTGCCTGTCTTCTTATTTTGGTTAAAAGAATATATGAAGCAAGCATGTAGTTGGCTCTGGGTCGGGTTTCAAACTATGTAAATGATTCGAACAAATGTTTATAACGGCATAAGCCTCAACCCTGGGTGTGTGACTCATGGGGAAAATCCTATTATCTTGAATTCTATTGTAATATCATCAGGTACCCCTTAAGTTCACATTTAAATGTTTATAAATGTCGTAAATGTAGGCGACACTCTTGTAGTTTTGTTCTAGGATTCCCTAAAATGCTTAAAGTTAGGTCGAATCTATAAGAAGTTTCCAGTTAAGTCAGCCTTAGGGGTCTCCCTTGGGAGATCCTGGTGGTGTGACACCTCTCGAGAGGTTAAGGGGTGTTACATTGGGTGGTATTAGAGCCATAGGTGTGACATTAGGAGTCTCGAAGGGTGAAACACGTGCTTTAAAGGGCTTACATGAGCTCACTATGTGCTTGCATTGTATATTCGTGTGCACAAACTACAAATATGGCTTAGGACGCCTATGCAAACATGTGCTTGCTAGTTTTATACCTAACCCAGTATGGTGATGTAGGATAGTTGTTGAGTTCGTGAGTATACAACCACAAGAGGGGGGGTGAATTGTGGTGTCTGATTTTCGCGTTGTAAATAACAAACACCCTCACAGAGGTTGTTCTCAAATGACAAACACCCTGATAGCTTGTTTGCACGGGGTGTTCTCAAATATTGCAGATACGAAAATCACCAAGATAAATGCGGAAAATAAAGCACACACAATTTTTACGTGGAAAACACCTCTAGCCCAACTGAGGTGTGAAAAACCACGACCTACCTCGTGCAGGATTTAACCACTTTCACTAACAGGCTTCACACGTTACAAATGTAACACACCTTGTTACAACTTGCAACCACGTAACCTTCTTCCCAAAGACAGGTTACACCACGTCCAACCTTCACAAGATTAGACACGTCCAAGTCCACACGACTAGGACACACTCACTCACTTTTCTGATTCAAGATCAGGGTTACAAACACCTTACAGGGGGTGCTTCTCACTAAGCAGATGTAAGGTACAATGAAGATCCTATTATGCCAATGGTATGAAAACTCAAAATCAAACACAGCTTGTCACGGTTTGCTTTTCAGAATGAAGCTCAAGAATCTTTGAGTGTAAACCGAGTTTTCTGATTTTCCTGGATTTTTCAAAAGGCTGTGTTTATGCAAATTCAAACCGAGTTTTCTATCTCTCTGTTTTTCGAGTGTTTTGAATATCTGTATATATCTGTCTGTGTGTATATGCTGGGAGAGAAAAAGCTGAGGCTTTTAAACAAAAAAACCAACGGTCATAAACCACAGAATCAGCTAAGTATGGAAATTGTTTTGCAAAATTATCCAACGGCTAATGATTAATTTGTCCCAAAATATAAGGGATTTTGTTATCTTAAAAGATAACCCTTATCTTCCCATAACCATGAAGAGGTTTAAAGAGATTTTCAGCTTTTACCAAATCCGAAAATATAGTCAAAGGAAATTTTTTCCTTTAAGTTTTGGCAAATCTCTAAAACTTATTTTCGAAATTCTCCCAAAATATTTTCAGGAAATATCCTTTCCAAAGAAATAGCAGTTTTGAAATTCAAGGAAAGTATTATAGAGATCTTGGCCAACCAAAATGAATTTTTCAAAAATAATCAGGTATGGCCACTGCAGTTCAAAAACACCCTAGGCACCCTGTTCGCAGGGTTGTTCGCAACTGGTGTTCTGAAGCACTTAGCGCAAGTACCGATTCAAGAAGTGTTTAAAAATGATGTTTTCAATATTGGCATATTAACAAGAGTCTAATTAAATAAAACCTATATACCCAAGACTTCTTGTTTTGAAACAGTCATCTTGTCCGAGATTTGTAGAGCTGCTGTGAACACCAATGCCACCTTGTTTGCTGGGGTTGTTCTTTTCATTGCTAGAGTTCAGGAACACGCTTTACAATCAACTGTCGAGTTGGTGTTCTTGACTTAATATAGAATCACCAAGTAAAACCTGTCTAGAAGACATTCTCACATGTAGCAAACCAGTTAATACAATAAAGATCACAAACACCAGTTAGGCCTGTTTGGAGATCGTGTTCGGAGCAACATTACTTGGACAGATTTTTACACTTGGATTTGTTATCATCAAAACTAAATATAATAACACAACAAATTCCCCCTTTTTGATGATGACAAACCAAGTGACCATATTGACAAAAAAATGAATGAATGCTGATAGGGATAAGTCAATGCTAAGGTCCACTCGTCAATAGGACTACTTCCCCCGTTTTGGCATTATTAAAAAGCATAAACAACATTATGAATGCAAGAAAAGAAGTAAATAGCAGAAGTTGCAAGAGGCAGTAATAAAGGGATATTGCATTAAAAACCTTACAAATGCCAAAAACGAAAGTAAGGAAGGAGGAGACTAGAGAACAGCCTAGACAATCAGGGAGCAGGGGGTGGTTGTGTTTGCAGAGGAGGGATGTTAGGGGCAAGAGTGGAGAGAAGTGCAAGCAAATCTTCATGGCGTTTGGCCGAGAGAGCTCGTTCCTCAGCAAGAGCAGCCTTGACAGCTGAGAGCTCATCTTTGAGGCGAGCATTGTCCTCAAGAACAGCCTCAACCTTGACGGAAGGTTGTCCAGAAACAGGTGGTCGAGGTGGTCGACGACCCTGTTTGGAGACTGACCCTTCGCCAACCCCATAGCCACACCCTAGTAGGGTGTCAACGCCAATTTCATCAATGATTTGGGCCGGCACTCTTCGTGTGAGCACGATCCCAAAGTACTCAAGCACCCTTGTCAACAAAAACCCATAGCCAAGATCATGTGCCCGGGTGGTGTTTGCAATTCGCTCTATGTGGCGAATCATGATTGCAGGGAGCTTTACTGGTTCCTCCCGATCCAGTAGGTCCACTAGACATTGATCAAAGGCATCTGCTGAGTTTCGCCCTTGACCTCGCGGTATTATATTCTTGATGGTGAACATAAACAGTAGTTAGTGTAGGGAGGTCATTTCACCCTTCTTAACCAAGAGGGGTGTTCTCAGGCCCTGTTTTTGACTAAGGCATTTGGACACCTCTAAGAGCCTGGCTGTTTCCAGGGCCATTTTGTCTTCCCTCACATACACAGCAAATCCACAAGAGGGGATGCCCAGAATATCACTCAGGATGGCTTCATCAAAGGAAAAATGACATGCATTGACAGCCCTTGTCACCACCCCATTTGTGACAGAGCAGTTGGCATAGAATTCAGCCAACTCGGGCACAGAACACCCTTACTGGGTGTTTGCAAACAACTCAAGCCAGCCTTGGGCTCGAAGCTTGTTCAAGAACACCCCCAGACCCTGTTCCTCGAAAAAGCTTACATTCACTACCTTCCCCCTGACGACATTGCGCTTCAGCAACTGCGCATGTTTGTCAGACATAGGAGAGGGAGTGAACTGCTTTGGGCGTTTAAGGACAGGAACAGAGGTGGTAGTTTCTGGTAGGGGGGCTGTTCTGGGCTTTCGCTTGAGGGGTGTTTTGGCAGGAGAGGGCTTCACAGCAGGTTTATTGGTTGGTTTTGGAGGAGATTGTTCTTCAGAGGACTCGGAAAACACCCGTGTCCCCTGTTTGAAGGTGGTGTTCTCAGAGTCAGAACTCGAGAACCCTTCAGAAGAAGAAGAAATCTCCTCGATGACAGGAGTAGAGTGTTTGGAGGTACGAGGAGCGGATTGAAAAGCGATTCTCGCAGACTTGCGAGAGGGCTTAGAGGATTGAGGAGAAGAGGGAGTTTGTGAGGGTTGAGACCTTGGTTGTGGCCTTGTTCTTGGCGTTCTACTACGCCTAGCCACGATTTTCAGCCTCTTCCTTTTCTCTCCAGTTCGAGCGACCGGAGTGGGGGTTTCAGCCTCAGGGAGAGAATTCTTCTCGAGACTCTCCTCGGATGACTCATTCGACTTCCCTTGGAAGTCAACAGACAGATCCTCCACAACCACACCTTCGACAGAGGCAGCCCCTGTTTCTGTCGCGGTGTCAGAGAACAACCCAGAAGAACAGGGCTCAAAATTAAACCCTTCAGGGGTTTCCAAGAATTGTTCTTGAGACCCCGACTTTGTTCCCTCTGACTCAACTGAAATGGGACAAGCAATTGCCCCTACGAGGAACACCAATTCCCTTCCACATTCAAAGGGAATATCATCCATCCCCATTCCCACTGATTTTAGAGACAAGCGATTCAGAAATTGGAAAGGCTTGTAAAGAATTGGGCGAGAAGGAGCAGGAATTGAGGAAGAAAGAACGAGGGCTTTTGATTGAGAAGAGTTGTTGGAAGCCATTGTTGCTAGAGGAGAGAGATTAGGGTTTAAGGAGTTTGCAGGATGTTCGGTTTTTGCTTGAGGGCAAGACGAACGATAGTACTAAGAGCAGGGCATAAAAAGAGAGAGAGAGAGAGAGAGAGAGAGAGCAGCCGAATCTTTGAGAAGATCTCTTGAATTGCAACGGGTAGGAGCAATAACATCTTGTGCCTTGGGAAGGAAAGCAAACACACCGAGCAACCAAGGGACATACCTGTTCTCTGTATTATGCCACCGAGCAACCAAGGGGCGTACCTGTTCTCTGTATTATGCCTGTTCTTTGCCGTCTGATCTGATTCGACTGAATGGCATTAAGACGGCTCCAGTACATCCCCTTATGCTGTACTAAGTAGATAAGAAAAAAATGCATGCAATACGGGCATATGCAATCACATCCGTTATTAATAAAATTTGCAAACAGGGGGAGAGAACAGGGTGTAAAGGTTGATCTTACCAAACCCAGTTCATGTTCTGGAAACAGGTATCTCAGGGTGTTCTCACCAACCCTAGTTCCAGTCTATTTCTCTCAAAAAGGTCTCTAGCTAGTGCCTTAGTGAATATATCAGCAATCTGACTTTCCGTTGAGCAAAAATTCATAGAGATTAAACCCTTTTCAACATTATCTCTCAAGAAATGATGTCGAATGTCAATATGCTTTGTTCTTTTATGTTGACATGGATTTTTGGCAATATTAATTGCACTTGTGTTATCACAAAAAATAGGAATGCATCCAATGTCAACACAAAAGTCCTTAAGCTGTTGCCTTATCCACAACAGTTGAGCACAACATGAAGCTGCTGCAACATATTCAGCTTCTGCGTGGACATGGCAACTGAATGTTGCTTCTTGGTAGCCCAAGATACCAAACAAGGTCCAAGAAAGTGAGCCATACCTGAGGTACTCTTTCTATCAACTAGGAATCCAGCATAGTCAGCATCAGCATATCCAACAAGATCAAAATTGCAACCTTTAGGATACCATAGAGCTAAATTGGGTGTATGTTTCAAATACCTTAGCATCCGTTTAACAGCCTTAACATGAGTTTCTTTAGGATTAGACTGAAAACGGGCACATAAACCAACACTAAAAACAATATCAGGTCTACTAGCGGTTAGGTATAAGAGTGACCCAATCATACCCCGATAGAGTTTCTCCTCAACTGAGGGACTCCCATCATCCATAACCAACTTGGTTGAAGGAGAAATAGGAGTGTCTATGGGTTTGGCCGACTCCATCCCAAAACGCTTAAGTAATTCCTTGATATACTTTTACTGATGGATCATGGTGCCGTTTGGATTTTGCTTGATTTGTAAGCCTAAGAAAAAATTAAGCTCACCCATCATGCTCATCTCAAACTCACTCCTCATCATATTTGAAAATTCATTGCATAAATCATGATGAGTTGCACCAAATATGATGTCATCAACATATATTTGGACAATCAAAAAATGTTCCCCCTTAGATTTTAGAAACAAGGTATTGTCTACCTTGCCTCTTCTAAAATCATTTTCAAGTAAAAAACTTGACAACCGTTCATACCAAGCTCTTGGAGCTTGTTTTAAACCATAAAGTGCCTTGTCAAGTTTAAAAACATGATTTGGAAAATCACCATTTTCAAAACCAGGGGGTTGTTTGACATACACCTCTTCTTTAAGGTATCCGTTTAGGAATGCACTTTTAACATCCATTTGATATAGCTTGATTTCCATATGAGCTGCAAAGGCTATTAAAATTCGAATAGCCTCAATTCTAGCAACTGGTGCAAAGGTTTCTTCGTAATCGATCCCTTCTTCTTGATTGTATCCTTGTACAACCAGCCGTGCCTTGTTCCTGGTGACTGTTCCTGACTCATCCAGTTTGTTTCGGAACACCCACTTGGTTCCAATGATTGTTCTCTCTGCAGGTTTAGGTACAAGGTGCCATACTTTGTTTCTTTCAAATTGATGAAGCTCTTCTTGCATAGCCGTGATCCAATCTGAATCTGCAAGAGCTTCATTCACACTTTTTGGCTCAATGTTAGAAAGAAAAGCATAGAAAGCACAAAAATTCTTTAGTTTAGATTTAGTTTGCACTCCAGTATTAATATCTGACAAGATTTGATCAAGAGGATGCGAACTATGGTGCTTCCATGGTCGTGGAGTAAGAGGATCCACAGACACATGCTCTGTTCTAACTGAAATGTGTGTAGGACCAGGCTCAAGAACACCTCCTGATCCTGTTTCTGCACCTGTTTGTAACCTTATTCCTGAAGAACATGGTTCCGAACAGGGTTCAGCGGTGTTTTCCCCTGTTTGGTGTTCACCTTGCCTGCTGTTCTGAGGAACACCTTCAGGAGTTGTTTTCTCCATGGTGTTCTTACCTCGTTTATCTTGGAGCAACACTTCTTTTCGAACAAGACCTAATTCAAGTTCATCTTCCTGTGCATCATTCTCACTCAACACGTTAGATTCATCAAAAAGTACATGCACACTTTCCTCAACACACAAGGTTCTTTTGTTAAAGACTTTGTATGCCTTGCTGTGAGAAGAATAGCCAAGAAGTATTGCCTCATCACTTCTTGGATCAAACTTTCCTAAGGCATCCTTCCCATTATTATGCACAAAACACTTACAACCAAATGTCCTTAGGTGCGTAATATTGGGTTTTCTGCCTTTGAAAAGTTCATAAGGAGTTTTATTCAACATAGGTCTGATCATGCATCTATTTATAATGTAACATGAGGTGTTCAATGCTTCTGCCCAGAAATACCTAGGAAGACCACTAGCAATAAGCATTGTTCTGGTCATGTCTTCCAGGGTGCGATTTTTGCGCTCAACCACCCCATTTTGTTGGGGTGTTCTTGGAGCTGAGAAGTTATGATCAACACCATGTTCATTACAATAGTTGATAAAACTTGCATTTTCAAACTCAGTTCCATGATCAGATCTTAAGCTGATTAAGGAGTGTCCTACTCTCTTTTCAACCTTTTTGATAAAGGCAATAAAATTCTCAAAGGTTTCATCCTTGGATGCCAAAAACAAGGTCCAAGTAAATCGAGAGTAATCATCCACTACCACAAGCACATACTTTTTCCCACCTCTACTGGTTACCCTCATGGGACCACACAAATCAATGTGTAATAATTCTAGAGGTCGAGTAGTGCTTACACACCTTTTCGATTTAAAAGAAGATCTGACTTGTTTGCCTTTTGCACAAGCTTCACATACCTTGTCATCATTAAATTTGATGGAAGGTAGTCCAACAACCAAATCTTTGGAAACAAGTTTGTTTAACAAAGATAGGCTTGCATGACCTAGTCTCTTGTGCCATAACATTATATCATCATTTAATGCATTTAAACAAGTCAGATTATTTTGGGGAAGAGTGGAAATACAAACTTTATAAACATTTTGACATCGCTTCCCCCTCAACACAACATCTGCTGTGTCGTCATTTACAACCAAGCACCGTGTTCGTGAAAATACCACTAGGTTGTTCTTGTCACACAGTTGGGACACACTTAGCAAATTGTGCTTTAAATCCTCAACCAAGTGCACATTATCAATTGAGTGGGAGAGAGTTTTACCAATATTACCTATACCGACAATTGTCCCAGACTTGCCGTTTCCAAATGCTACACTCCCACCATTCAAAGCTGTAAGTGAGAGAAAATTTGATGTTTCTCCAGTCATGTGCCACGAACACCCACTATCAACATACCACAGCTGCCTATTTTCAAGGTTGTTTTCTGATCTGTTTGACAGGGTGTTTCTTACCCTGTTTGCTGGGTTGTTTGTGGGATTGTTCTCTCTCACTTCAGCCTGCAAAACAAATCACGGGTTAGTTTTGGGAACCCAGATCCACTTGGGTCCCATTCCTTTAGGCATGTAAAGCTCATCTTTTCTAATCCAGATTTGTTTCACATACCTTTCATTCTTTTCATTGGCATGTTTTCTTAAAGGACAAGAATATCGATAGTGACCAGTTTTACCACAATGAAAGCAAACAATGTTTTCAGGTAATCCCACATACTTCCTATGAATTGGGTAAACTGTTCGTTTAGGCTTATACCCAAGTCCCTTTCTGTTTCGACTGTGGTGAGTGTTTAACCAAGCAAGGGCCTGTGAAGATTTGTTCCAGCGTTTGTTTGTGCTAAGCTCGGTTTCCAGTTTTTCTTTATTAGCATGCAAACCCTTGTTCTCTTTGAGCAGGGACTCAACCATTCCTTCCACCTCAAAGAGTTTTTCCTCTATTCGAGAGTAATCTCCTTCTTTTATAAAGAGGTTTTCTTTGAGTATATTAACATTTTCATGTAAACCGAGTTTTTCATTTTTAAGAATTTCATTTTCAAGCTCTAGGTCACGAACTTCTCTTTTTAGATCAGCACATGTGTCTATCAAATTATATAGAAGTTCTTCTAAAGTGGCTTTGTTAAGACCATGTACCTTGTTCTTGAGATCTGAGAAGCTGATTGTTGATTCATCATCTGAATCTGAATCACTTTGTGCCATAAGTGCTACGACTCCTTCTTCAACTTCAGATTCTCTGTCATCCTCAGAGGAATCTCCCCAAGCAGCCAGCATAGCTTTCGAGAATTGCCTGCCCAGATTGTTTATAGGGTGTTTTCGACCCTGTTTTCGAGGGTGTTCTGGCATTTGATCTTCTCGAAGCAGAGGGCAATTCTTGACTAAGTGATCTGGTTTGCCGCACTTGAAACACCCTGTGAGCTGTTCTTTGGAGGTGTTTCTGGACTTGCTGAAGTCTTTTCTTTTGTTGTTTTCCTTGACCTTTTTGAAGAATTTCTTGAATTTTCTGGACATTAGGGCCATTTCTTCATCTTCAAGGTCAGAGTCAGTGTCCTCATGTGCTTTCAAGGCAAGCCCACGATCCTTCTTTTGCTCCTCTCTTTGCTGTGAGTTCTTTCGGAGTTCATAGGTCTGGAGATTACCAATCAACTCGTCGAGGGTGATCTGGTTCATGTCTTTAGCCTCTTGGATGGCTGTTACTTTGGCCTCCCACGTGCGAGGTAAAATTCTGAGGATTTTCCTCACCAACTCTTCAGTGGTGAAAGATCTTCCCAGGGATTTTAACTCGTTCGTGATGTGGGTGAACCGTGCATACATGTCCATCACAGTTTCATAATCACCCATATCAAACAACTCATATTGTCGCATAAGTAGCTCAATTCTAGATTGTTTAACTTGACTCGTACCTTCATGAGCAACTTGCAGAGCATTCCAGATAGCTTGGGCTGATTCACACTCAGAGATGCGAGTGTATTCATCGGGTCCTAGGCCAAAATATAGAAGCTTTTTGGCCTTGGCATTTTTCTGCATTTTCTTGTAGTCCTCGGCATCAAACTCTATGGATTCCTTGGGAACCTTCTTACCATCTTCAAGCACCTTGGTGGGAACAAGAGGCCCGTTCTTGATGAGCATCCATAATTCATAATCTTCTGCCTGAATATAGTTCTCCATCCTATTCTTCCACCAACTATAATGTTGGCCGTTGAAATAGGGTGGACGAGTAATGGATTGCCCTTCAAGAATTCCTTGTGGGGTACTCATCTTCAGAATCTCTCAAGGTGTTAACCTTTTGTAAGAGAACCCGCTCTGATACCACTTGTTGAGTTCGTGAGTATACAACCACAAGAGGGGGGTGAATTGTGGTGTCTGATTTTCGCGTTGTAAATAACAAACACCCTCACAGAGGTTGTTCTCAAATGACAAACACCCTGATAGCTTGTTTGCACGGGGTGTTCTCAAATATTGCAGATGCGAAAATCACCAAGATAAATGCGGAAAATAAAGCACACACAATTTTTACGTGGAAAACACCTCTAGCCCAACTGAGGTGTGAAAAACCACGACCTACCTCGTGTAGGATTTAACCACTTTCACTAACGGGCTTCACACGTTACAAATGTAACACACCTTGTTACAACTTGCAACCACGTAACCTTCTTCCCAAAGACAGGTTACACCACGTCCAACCTTCGCAAGATTAGACATGTCCAAGTCCACACGACTAGGACACACTCACTTACTTTTCTGATCCAAGATCAGGGTTACAAACACCTTACAGGGGGTGCTTCTCACTAAGCAGATGTAAGGTACAATGAAGATCCTATTATGCCAATGGTATGAAAACTCAAAATCAAACACAGCTTGTCACGGTTTGCTTTTCAGAATGAAGCTCAAGAATCTTTGAGTGTAAACCGAGTTTTCTGATTTTCCTGGATTTTTCAAAAGGCTGTGTTTATGCAAATTCAAACCGAGTTTTCTATCTCTCTGTTTTTCGAGTGTTTTGAATATCTGTATATATCTGTCTGTGTGTATATGCTGGGAGAGAAAAAGCTGAGGCTTTTAAACAAAAAAACCAACGGTCATAAACCACAGAATCAGCTAAGTATGGAAATTGTTTTGCAAAATTATCCAACGGCTAATGATTAATTTATCCCAAAATATAAGGGATTTTGTTATCTTAAAAGATAACCCTTATCTTCCCATAATCGTGAAGAGGTTTAAAGAGATTTTCAGCTTTTATCAAATCCGAAAATATAGTCAAAGGAAATTTTTTCCTTTAAGTTTTGGCAAATCTCCAAAACTTATTTTCGAAATTCTCCCAAAATATTTTCAGGAAATATCCTTTCCAGAGAAATAGCAGTTTTGAAATTCAAGAAAGTATTCTAGAGATCTTGCCCAACCAAAATGAATTTTTCAAAAATAATCGGGTATGGCCACTGCAGTTCAGAAACACCCTAGGCACCCTGTTCGCAGGGTTGTTCGCAACTGGTGTTCTGAAGCACTTAGCGCAAGTACCGATTCAAGAAGTGTTTAAAAATGATGTTTTCAATATTGGCATATTAACAAGAGTCTAATTAAATAAAACCTATATACCCAAGACTTCTTGTTTTGAACCAGTCATCTTGTCCGAGATTTGTAGAGCTGCTGTGAACACCAAGGCCACCTTGTTTGCTGGGGTTGTTCTTTGCATTGCTAGAGTTCAGGAACACGCTTTACAATCAACTGTCGAGTTGGTGTTCTTGACTTAATATAGAATCACCAAGTAAAACCTGTCTAGAAGACATTCTCACATGTAGCAAACCAGTTAATACAATAAAGATCACAAACACCAGTTAGGCCTGTTTGGAGATCGTGTTCGGAGCAACATTACTTGGACAGATTTTTACACTTGGATTTGTTATCATCAAAACTAAATATAATAACACAACAATAGTGTTTCATATCGTCGATTTTGTACACTTTCTGTTGTGGCTGGCTGCATGGAACACAGTTATCTTTTGGGAAGCTGTGGTAAGAATTATCCAATGGGGGCCCATACCGATCACCCAAATCTACTGAACTGTCAAATTCATAAGAGAAATACCTATCACAGGAAGATGGGGGGAGGTTACTATCGTCCTTCGCCAGTTTACCATACACATGGGGTCTTATACCCCGTTCACCTTTAGAGGATTGGTAGATTTCCTAATACTGTTAGAAGAACAAGTGGATTTCTTAGGAGGCACCCCCTGGGAAAGGAGCAATTTCACCAGTCAGCTGCTCAGTACGGCCATAATTACTCCTGCTAAGGGACAACACCTTCCAACCACAATAGCTGAAAGAAATTAAGTCGAACATCACCAAATGAGATATCTATTTGCAAAAACCCTCAGGCAGAGCGATACAAGCGAGTAGCCACGATGTGGATATGCTGGATAGACTCCTTCGGTGCGCAATATCCCCACAGCTGGCAGACTACAATGCTAAGGATGAGGGAGCTGGTGGATGTGGAGCCCAATGTGGAATACTTCTCGACTTTCAGATTGTGGGACCTACTAGCCCCGGATGAGTCTGATGGCTCGAATAAGCTAATGATGGGCGACCCTCCTGGGGAAGATTCCTCAGATGATGAATAGAATCGAGTGTAACCCAAGGTTTACTAATGTATGTACTGCATCTAAATAAGTCATAGCTAGTGTACCTTCCCTGTTTTTTTTCAAGGCATTAGTGTATCGAAAGTACCTAGGTAACTTCTATGTTATGTGTACCCTTGAAATGAATAAATGAGTAAGGGTGTTGCCCTGATGTTTCGTAAAATGCGAATGTATGCTTTTAGTAAGGAAAAAGGAGTGTTTGTGCGACTTAGAATATGATCGCACCAATACTTATAAACTAAGAATTTTATTTAATATCGCACTATGCCTTTAAATGACTTTATCAAATCTATTTTTATATATTAAACTAAGTAACTTTACATAAACAGTTACGTAGGCGATGCCTCCTTGAAGAGAACCTGTGGCAAAACCAACCGCCTTGGAAATGATATGCCAGTTCAATAAACTGAAACCACCTAAGTTTGGTGGTGGAACTGACCCTCTTGCTTATAAGGAATGGCTTAGAATAATGGAGAATTTATTCGAGCTGATGAACTGTCCCAAAGGCTTCAAAGTGCATCTGGCCACCCATCAGTTTGAAATGGAGGCTGAATTCTGGTGGGGAACTATCAAGCCCCGAGCTGTGAACCACCTTTGACTTGGGAATAACTAAAAACTCTGATGGATGCCCAATACTATCATCGAGACATGAAAAGGGCTAGAGAACAAGAGTTCCTACGCCTGAAGCAAGGACAAATGAGCGTGATGGAATACGGGGTGAAGTTTAATAAGCTTAGCCGCTTTGCACCCAATCAGGTCGCCACAGAAGAAAGGAGAATTGACCATTTTAAACACGGCTTGAAGGGACCGATTAAACGAATGATCGCTGGACATGTCTTTACCAGCTGTCAAGAGATGTATCGAAGGTAGTGAAAATAGCCTGGGTCATAGAGGAAACTGAGGCTGAGAGCCGGCACATGGCCTCAGCCAAAAGAAGATTTGGCCAAGGAGGATCCAGCACTCAGGGGAATAAGAGGTGTAGGAAATTCACCCCTGGGGAGGACCGGGGCAAGGGAAAGTAAGTTATGCTGGGACGAGAAATGAAGCCCTGCAATTAGTGTGGGCGTATACATTGCGACCTGTGTAGATACGGCGCATAAGAATGTTATGGGTGTGGTGCTACGGACCACAATATCGTAAACTACCCTAAGAAGGTGTGGAACCGACAAAGCAGCATGCAAGGTTCAGTCTTGAGAACCAATCCAGTCACACAAAGAGGCCACCCTCCTATGAATGCAACCTCAGGAGGCAATCGAGATGGAAAAAGGCCTCAAGCAGGTGGCCGAGTGTTCTGCCTGGAAGGAGAAGAGGCAGAGAATCCCACTACTACTATATCAGTTACTCTTCTTGTCAACCACCTTTATGCTCATGTTTTATTTGATTCAGGTGCCATGCATTCTTTTGTAAATCCGATTTTTGCAAAGAAGCTCACTAGTAAGCCTAACGAGATGGATGTACAAGTATATGTAACCACTCCCCTAGGATCTACCTGTTACACTAATGTTGTTTTCAAAAACTGTGCTATTAAATTGAATGAGAGAATCCTCCCTACAGATCCAGTACAATTAGATATATAAGGTTGGGATGTTATTCTTGGGATGGACTGGTTAACCAAACATAAAGTAACCATTGATTGTGAAAATAAGCTAGTTACCTTCTCGACCCCTGAAGGAGAAAGGATGACTTATAAGGGAAGAGGCCGCCAAGTGAACTTTTCGACTATATCTGCCATACAACCATTCAGAATGCTGAAGAAAGGATGTCAGGGTTATTTGTGCGCAATTGAAGCAGCAGAAAAAAAAGACCTAGGCTTGAGTAAAATTTCGGTAGCAAGGGAGTTCCTATAGGTATTTTAAAAGGTACCAAGGTTACCACCGATCGAGCGACTGAGTTTACCATTGAACTTGTGCCCGGAACTGTCCCAATATCCAAGGCGCCATATCAAATGGCATCTGCTGAACTAGCGGAGCTAAAAACTCAATTACAAGAGTTACTAGACAAGGGGTTAATTCAACCTAGTGTCTCACCCTGGGGAGCACCTGTACTCTTTGTGAAGAAGAAAGATGGGAATTTGAGGTTATGTATCGATTATCAGGAGTTAAACAAGGTGACAGTCAAGAATAAGTATCCACTTCCTAGAATTAATAACATGTTTGATCAACTATCTGGTTCTTCAGTGTTCTCAAAAATTGATTTGAGATCGGGGTACCATCAGTTAAAGATTAAGAAAGAAGATGTACCCAAAACGGCATTCTGAACTTGATGGGTATTATGAGTTCTTAGTATTACTGTTTGGGTTAACTAATGCCCCCGCCTTCTTCATGGACTTGATGAACAGGGTGTTTAAACCCTTCCTCGATAAGCCCGTGGTAGTCTTCATTAATGATGTCTTGGTGTGCTCCAAGACTATGGAAGAACATGCTGACCACTTATGAATAGTGTTGAAAACACTGAAAGAATGCAAACTTTATGCCAAGCTTAAGAAGTGTGAGTTTTGCCTGGAAAAAGTTCAGTTTTTGGGTCATATAGTGACTAAAGAAGGCATTTCGATGGATCCCAATACGGTGGAGGCCATTATGAATTGGCCAAGGCCCACAAATGTCTCCGAAGTGCGAAGCTTCTTAGGTATGGCTAGCTATTGTAGGAAATTCGTGGAGGGATTTTCTAAACTAGCCTTGCCTATCACCAAATTAATTTGGAAAAGCAATAAGTTTGAATGGACAAGGGAGTGTAAAGACAGCTTCCAGGAGCTAAAGAGGCAACTGGTATCTGCACCAATACTAGCAATACTTGAAGGCAATGAAGGGTTTGCGATCTCCAGCGACGCGTCTAAGAAAGGATTGGTATGTGTTCTAATGCAAAAGGGCAGAGTTATTGCCTATGCCTCTGGCCAATTGAAGCCTTATGAAGAAAACTATCCAATGCACGACCTAGGGTTAGCTGCGATCATGTTTGCCCTGAAAATCTGGAGACGCTACCTTTATGGAGTGAGGTGTGAGGTATATACTGATCATAAGATTCTAAAGTATATTTTTACTCAGAAAGAGTTGAATATGAGGCAAGGAAGATGGTTAGAACTCCTAAAGGATTATGACATGGAGGCTTAATATCACCCTGGAAAAGTAAACGTAGTGGCCGATGCATTGAGTACGAAGTCTACTGGATCAGTGGCCTACTTACTTACGCAAGAAAAGCGACTCCTGAGAGAGCTCGACAAGCTACAAATAGAGATAGTATTGCCAGGGAATCAAAGCTATTTAGCAGCGCTTCAAAACTCTTCTCCATTGGTTGAACAAATTAAGCAACATTAGAAAGACGACCCTGAACTTATGAGGATCAGAAAGGGTGTGAAAGAAGGAAAAAATATGGAATTTTCAATCCAAAATGAAGTACTTTGGCATGGAAGCAGACTATGTGTTCTAAACATAACAGCTCTTAAAAAGGAATTGTTAAAAGAAGCACATAATTCCACACTTACTACTCACCCCAGAGGTACGAAGATGTAGCATGACTTGAAAACCCATTATTGGTGGAATGGGATAAAAAGGGACATTACAGACTTCGTAGCTCGGTGTCTCACCTGTCAAAGGGTAAAAACTGGGCATCAAAAACCTAGAGGACTACTACAACCTCTACCAACCTCGGTATGGAAATGGGAGCACCTTACCATAGATTTTGTTGTTGGGTTGCCAAAAATGACCAAGTAGCATGACAGTGTTTGGGTAATAGTTGACAAGCTGACCAAGGCTGCACATTTCTTAGCCGTTAAAACCACTTCCACCTTTGCTGGCTGATTTGTACCTCAAGGAGATAGTTAGATTGCATGGTGTGCTGCTCAGTACTGTGTCAGACCGTGATACCAAGTTTATATCCAGATTCTGGAGCGGTTTCCAAAGAGCAATGGGCACAGAACTAGGTTTAAGTATAGCCTTCTCCCCTTAGATAGACGGACAATCAAAAAGAACTGTTCAAACCCTGGAGGACATGTTGAGAGTCTGTGCACTTGATTATGCCGGGACTTAGGATCATATCCTGCCTCTCGTCGATTTTGCATATAATAACAGTTACCACACCAGTATTGGCATGGTCTCTTTCGAGGCATTATATGGTAGACGTTGCAGAACTCCTATTTGTTGGAATGAAGTAGGAGAAAGGGAACCCTTTAAGGTAGAGCTAATCGATCAGACGATCAAAATAATCAAGACAATCTGTAAGAGACTACAAGTTGCCCAAAGTAGGCAAAAGAGCTACGCGGATGTTAGAAGAAGGCCATTGGAGTTTGAAGTTGGAGATCATGTGTTCCTTAAGGTATCTCCACTCAAGGGAAGAATAAGGTTTGGGCAAAAAGAAAAACTAAGCCCAAGATTCATTGGACCATTTTAGATTCTACAGAAAGTGGGACCGGTTGCATACTGACTGGCTTTGCCGCCCTCTTTGCAAGGCATACACGATTTATTCTATGTATCCAATCTCCGGAAGTATATTCTAGACCCAGTCCATGTCATTTGATATGAACCCTTGCAAGTTAAAGAGAATCTCAGCTATATAGAATAACCCATTTGAATTTTTGAAAGAGTGGAGAAGAAACTTAGAAACAGGAACATTCCATATGTCAAGGTGCTATGGTAACACCACAAAGTGGCAGAAGCAACTTAGGAGCTAGAAAGCGAAATGCGTGAAAAATACCCAGCATTATTTCTACCAGGTAAGCAAATTTCGAGGACAAAATTCTTTTAAGGGGGGAAAAGTGTAAGGGCCACACTTTCTTTCTGTTATTGACTAATTGTTTCAGTTGCTAAGTTTACCAAGCTGAGTTTTAATTATTTTCCATCAAGGATATTATGTCATTCGTGTCTGTATTTAACAATAAATTTTACTAAAAAGAAACATCATTATTATGATTATTATTACCATCGTTAATCCTTTAGAAAATTTTAGAATTAATATAAACTCATGCCTTCAAAATCGTTAGTTATTTTATTTAGTCGTTTTTCGAATTTAATTAGGGCACTGGTTTAGGATGTTTTTTAACCCGAACTTAGACTGAATATTAACGAATTTGGGATCGAGACATTAGCTATTATAGCTAGTAAACACACAAAAAAAAAAGAAAAAGGAAAATATAGAAAGAGAGAAGAGGGGGTCTCGGGGGTCTCACATACTCAACCCCTGCCTCTCGCATCCCTCCTCCTTCTTCTTCTTCCCGACACCGAGCAAGCACGGCCATAAATCTGCCTCCACCACTACACACACGCACCACCGGAGAGCCGAGAGGGACGACGGAGGTCCCATGCGCACGACTCACTCATCGCTGACCTCCACCATCCCCTTTCCTCCACATCGCTTCATGAAAAAGGGATAAGCAGCCACATTTCTGGTGGCCTCAAAACACCACCCACGTGCCAGAATCCAGCCATTCTCATCGGAATCGAGCTCCCCTATAAATTGTGGGGCTGAATTCGATCCAAACCGCACACAAACATCATCGATTTGGGAGCTAAGGTTTTGGTTCAAGCAAGGCATTCGGGCTAGGGTTTGGTCTCAGCTATTGGGCATGTGTTTGCTGCAATACTTGAATTTAAGCTCAGTCCAAGTAAGTGTTTCTCCTCTTCTAAGTACTAGTAATTACGAAAATTGTTTTAGCCCTCAAATGATGATGGATGTTAGTTTAGGCTTTGTTAGATTAATCAAGAACAAGGTGACTAATTATGCATGTTATATTTAAACTAAAATCAATTGAGATAATGCATGTTAGCTGCTACCTAAACTGCCAGATTTGAACTGAATTATATCTTTGAATATGCTGCTTAAAATAGGTTAGAACTGAATATGCTGCTTAAAATAGGCTAGAAGAATCTATTTAGTTAGGGTAGAAAGTTAGGTCTTTGAAATTATCAGAATTGGTGGCTTTCATGTTTAGCAAAATTGGGTGTATGTGAGTAAAGAATACATCGAATCGATACATGCTAAGTTTAATTAATTCATGCCTGAAAGTAACTTCGAAATAACCTAATAATACTTTAAGTCTATATATGCCAGTTTAGTTAATCCATACTTATAAGTGACTTCGAAATAACCTAAGGATGCTCCGAATCGATGCTTGTTATTTTAGTGTATTCCTACTTGAAAGTGTCCATGAAATGATCTAAGAACATTTTAAATCGAAGCATGATAATTAAGTAAATCCTTGCTTGAAATGTCTTTGAGGTAATCTAGGAACACCTTAAAAGCGATGCATGCTAAGTAGGTAATTCATAACGATTATGAGACGATCTAGTAACCTTGGTTCAATAAAACAGAATCGAAACCGCTACTTAGATTAGTTTATGTATGAAAATGACATAGGTTTGGCATGCTTATTCTTTAATTACGAATTATGAATGCATAGTTGGTTCCATGCTTTATTAGTTCATTATAACTCGCCAAAGGCCTTATTTAAGTTAATGTTACATGTAATTATTTAATTATGGATATCACAATGTGTCGCTGATTGGACACTGCCTGCTCGTTAAGTTCAAATGCTGCTATTACACATTCTTTGTGATTGTTATGAATGTTATGCTATGGTTATGGAAATGAAACCAAGTTAGTAGTTAGATGACTTGAGGATGAACTAATGAGAATTTTGACGTTCTTTGTGGTCAGTGATGTGTGACAAGGGAGCCTGGGTTGTGATTGACTGTAATCGTGTGGATTGCGAGGCCATGTGTGGCTTATTCTGTTGAGTTGATTATAAAGTGTTTGAATGTGTTACGTACAAACCCCCTTCCCTTTATGTCATTAAGTTTCATCTTGCGAGTGAGGGTGAGTTTAAAAAAGAGGGTTTTCGTGGTTGTAACTAATAGTTGTCATAACTATTAGCAATCGATGGCCTATTTTAACTATACAAATATAATTTTTGGAGCGAAGCTGCTAGAACGGGTGGATTCCTAAAGAGTTTAAATAAAAAGAGAGTGCATTGTATGAAAAAGGATTTCGCTATGAGAGGCAGCAAACTTAATAGCCGCTATGGCCAGATGCTTTAAATTGGCTATGATAATATGCTTTGGACAATATGATATGAATGATGGGAATAAACTCGCTAGAATGAGGGAATCCCTAGTCTAGGGAATAAGTCCTAGTACTAGGAAACCCTAGAAGACCCTGACGATGGTAATGGTCTAATATGTTATAGGTAGCCATCCCGGAAGTAAGAGCATAAGCGTGAGCATTAGGTCTCACTATAGGGTTTAGAATAGATCTTAGCTAACCAGCACCCTGTAATGATCTTATGGCAGAAGTATTTTCCTAATAACCAAAGAAAAGCAGTTGGCATTTCACCATTTTAATTATTTCAGGAAAAAGAAAGATTTAAGGGCCATTAAGAGGCCAGATTGAATGAAATGTGAAAAGCTTATAGGGGTTATTATAGGACCAATACGAAAGAGATTTCTTTTAAAGAATGTGAACCTTTAGAACTTATGAAAAGTGTTTTCAAAGAAAGAAAGGAAAATTTCTATAAATGCCTAATGAAAAACTTTCCTAAGCATAGTTGACTGCGATTTCAAGTAATATGTAGACGTATTCTTATAATGCATCGAGCATGTATGTTTTAAAAGTGCATAAATTGAGTAAGAGAGCTCCTAGCATGTTTATCATTCCTAGAATTTAAGAATCTCTCATAAGTGAATATTTAGCCAAGGAATGATCTATGTGTTGTGTCACATAGCTTAATACGATAATAATATTACTTAAATGCTTGATACATGACTATTATAGGTAATATTGCCTATAAATGGTTTTGGTTTTAAGGAGTGCAGGAACACTCACTAAGCATGTGGTGGCTCACTCCATTTCCTTTCCCCTTTTTTCCCAGGTGATGATTGAATGATCATGTATGCTACCTGGTGCAGGTTTGCCATTAGTTGCCCAAAAAGTATCTTTTGAGAAGCTGCATTTTGTGAAGCTGCCTGTCTTCTTATTTTGGTTTAAAGAATGTATGAAGCAAGCATGTAGTTGGCTCTGGGCCGTGTTTCAAACTATGTAAATGATTTGAACAAATATTTGTAATGGCATAAGCCTCAACCCCAGGTGTGTGACCGTGGAGAAACTCCTATTATATTGAATTCTGTGGTAATATCATCAGGTACCCCTTAAGTTCACATCTAAATTTTTATAAATGTCGCAAATATAGGCAAAACTCTTGCAGTTTGTTCCAAGATTCCCTAAAATGCTTAAAGTTAGGTCAAATCCATAAGAATTTTCCAGCTTAGTCACCCTTAGGGGTCTCCCTTCGGAGATCCTAGCGGTGTGACACCTCTCGATGGGTAAAGGGGTGCTACATTGGGTGGTATCAAAGCCATAGGTTTACATATGCATTTAGATGTGACATTAGGAGTCTTAAAGGGTGAAACACATGCTTTAAAGTGCTTACATGAGCTTACTATATGCTTGCATTGCATATTCATGTGCACAAACTAGAAATATGGCTTAGGATGCATATGCAAACATGTGCTTGCTAGTTTTATACCTAACCCAGTATAGTGATGTAGGATGGTGTTTCACATCGTCGATTTTGTATACTTTTTATTGTGGCTAGCTGCGTGGAACACAGTTATCTTTTGGGAAGCTGTGGTAAGAATTAACCAGTAGGGGCCCTTGCCGGTCACCCAGATCCACTGGACTGTCAAATTCATTAGAGAAATACCCATCACAGGGAGATAGGGGGAGGTTGCTATCGCCCTTCGCCAGTTTACCATGCACATGGGATCTTATACCCTGTTCACCTTCAGAGGCTTGGTAGATTTCCTAATACTGGCAAAAGAACAAGTGGATTTCTTAGGAGACACCCCCTGAGAAAGGAGCAATGCCATTAGTCAGCTAGTCAACACGATCTTAATTACTCCCGTTGAGGGACAACACCTTCCAACCACAATAGTTGAAAGAAATTAAGTTGAGCATCACTAAATGAGACATCTGTTCGCGGAAAACCCTCAGGCATAACGATACAAGCGAGTAGCCATGATGCGGATATGCTCGATAGACTCCTTCGGTGTGCAATACCCCCGTGGCTGGCAGACTATAATGCTGAGGATGAGGGAGCTGGTAGAAGGGCAGCTTGATGTGGAATACTCCCCGACTTTCAAATTCTGGGACCTACTAGACCCGGGTGAGTTTGAAGGTTCGAATGCGACACTGATGGACAACCCTCCTAAGGAAGATTCCTCAGATGATGAAGAGAGCCGAGTATAACCCAAGGTTTACTAATGTATGTACTGTATCTAAATAAGTTATAGCTAGTGTACTTTCCCTGTTTTGTTTCTAAGGTGTTAGTGTATCGAAAGTTCCTAGGTAACTTCCAAGTTAAGTGTACCCTTGAAATGAATAAACGAGTAGGGGTGTTGCTCCGATGTTTAGTAAAATGTGAACGTATGCTTTTAGTAAGGAAAAAGGAGTGTTTGTGTGACCTGGAAAAGGATCGCACCAATACTTATGAACTATGAATTTCATTTAATATCGCACCATGCCTTTAAATGACTTTATCAAATCTATTTTTATGCATAAAACTTACATAAACAGTTGTGTAGACGATGCGTCCTTAAAGAGAACCAGTGGCAGAACCAACTACCTTAGAAATGATATGCCAGTTCAATAAACTTAAACCACCTAAGTTTGGTGGTGGAGCTGACCTTCTTTTATATGAGGAATGGCTTAGGAGAATGGATAACTTATTCGAGGTATTGGACTGCCTAAAGACTTCAAAGTGCATCTAGCCACCCATCTGTTTGAAAGGGAGGTTGAATTCTGGTGGAGAATTGTCAAGCCTCGAGCTGGTGAACCAACTTTGACTTATGAACAGGTGAAAACTCTGATGGATGCCCAATACTATCCTCGAGGTAGGAAAGGGGCTAAAGAATAAGAGTTCTTACGCCTGAAGTAAGGACAAACGAGCGTGATGGAATATACGATGCAGTTTAATGAGCTTAGCTGCTTTGCACCCAATCAGGTTACCACCAAAGAAATGAGAATGGACCATTTTGAGCACGGCCTAAAGGGACTGATTAAACGAATGATAGCTGGATATGTCTTTACCAGCTTTCAAGAGATGGATCAAAGCGCAGTGAAAATAGCTCGGGTCATAGAGGAAATTAAGGTTGAGAGCCAGCAAATGGGCTTAGCCAAAAGAAGATTTGGCCCAAGAGGATCCAGCGCTCAGGGGAATAAGAGGTTCAGAAAATTTAACCCTGAGGAGGACCGGGGAAAGGGAAAGCAAGTTCTGTCGGGGTGAGAAATGAAGCCCTACAATTAGTGTGGATGTATACATTCCAGCCTGTGCAGATACGGTGCATAAGAATGTTATGGGTGTGGTGCTAGAGACCACAAGATCACAAACTGCCCCAAGAAGGCGTGGAACCGACAAAGCAACAGGCAAGGTTCAGTCTTAAGAAATGATCCAGTTGTGCAAAGAGGCCGCCCTCCTATGACTATAACCTTAAGAGGCAACCGAGGTGGAAAAAGGCCTCAAGCAGGTGGCCGAGTGTTCTGCCTGCAAGGAGAAGGGGCAGAGAATCCTACTACTACTATATCAGGTACTTTTCTTGTCAACCACATTTATATGCATGTTTTAATTGATTCAAGTGCCATGCATTCTTTTGTAAATCCTGTTTTTGCAAAGAAGCTCGCCAGTAAGCCTGACGAGATGGATGTATAACAATATGTAACCACTCACCTAGGATCTACCTATTACACTAATGTTGTTTCCAAAACTATGTTATTAAATTAAAAGGGAAATTCATCCCTATAGATCTAGCACAGCTAGATATACAAGGTTGGGATGTTATTCTTGGGATGGACTAGTTAACCAAACATAAAGTAGCCATTAATTGTGAAAAGAAGCTAGTTCCCTTCTTGACCCCTGAAGGAGAAAGGATAACCTCTAAGGGAAGAGGCCACCAAGTGACCATTCCAACTATATCTGCCATGTAAGCATTCAGAATGTTGAAGAAAGGATGTCAGGATTATCTGTGCGCAATTGAAGTAGCAGAACACAACGACCTAGACTTGAATGAAATTCCGATAGCAAGGGAGGCCCCACAGGTATTCCTAGAGGTACCAGGGTTACCACCTGGTTGAGAGATCGAGTTTACCATTGAGCTTGTGCCAGGAACTGTCCCAATATACAAGGCGCTATATCAAATGGCACCTGTTGAACTAGCAGAGCTAAAAACTCAGTTACAAGAGTTACTAGACAAGGGGTTAATTCAGCCTAGTGTCTCACCCTGGGGAGCACCCGTACTCTTTATGAAGAAGAAAGATAGGAGTTTGAGGTTGTGTATCAATTATCGGGAGTTCAACAAGGTGACAGTCAAGAACAAGTATCCACTTCCTAGAATTGATGGCCTATTTGATCAACTAGCTGGTTCTTCAGTGTTCTAAAAAATTGATTTGAGATCGGGGTACCATCAGTTAAAGACTAAGAAAGAAGATGTTCCCAAAACGGCCCTTTAAACTCAATATGGGCATTTAGTTCTTAGTATTACTATTTTGGTTAACTAATACCCCCGCCTTCTTTATGGACTTGATGAACAGGGTCTTTCAACCCTTCCTTGATAAGTTCGCAGTAATCTTCATTGATGATATCTTAGTGTACTTCAAGACCGAGAAAGAACACGTTGACCACTTATGAATAGTGTTGAAAACACTGGAAGAACACAAACTTTACGCCAAGCTTAAGAAGTACGAGTTTTGGCTAGATAAAGTTCAGTTTTTGGGTCATATAGTGACTAAAGAAGGCATTTCGGTGGATCCCGATAAGGTGGAGGCCATTACGAATTGGCCAAGGCCCACAAATGTCCCCGAAGTGCAAAGCTTCTTAGGTATGGCTGGCTATTGTTGGAGATTTGTGGAGGGATTTTCTAAACTAGCCTTGCCTATCACCAAATTACTTCGGAAAAGCAATAAGTTTAAATGGTCAAGGGAGTGTGGAAACATCTTCCGTAAGCTAAAGAAACGACTGGTATCTGCACCAACACTTGCAATACCTGAAGGCAATGAAGGGTTTGTAATCTACAGTGACGCATCTAAGAAAGGGCTGGGATGTGTTCTAATGTGAAAGGGCAGAGTTATTACCTATGCCTTAGGCCAATTGAGGCCTTATAAAGAAGATTTTCCAACGCATGACCTAGAATTGGCTGCGGTCGTGTTTGCCCTGAAAATCTGGAGACACTACCTTTATGGAGTGAGGTGTGAAGTTTATACTGATCATAAGAGTCTGAAGTATATTTTTACTCAGAAAGAGTTGAATATAAGGCAATGAAGATGTTCAGAACTCATGAACGATTATGACATGGAGGTCAAGTATCACCCTCGTAAAGCAAACGTAGTGGCTGATGCACTGAGTAGGAAGTCTACTGGATCAATGGATTGCTTACTTATGCAAGAAAAGACACTCCTGAGAGAGCTCAACGCGCTATAAATAGAGGCAATACTACCAAGGAATCAAAGCTATTTAGCAGCGCTTCAAATCTCTTTTCCATTGATTGAACAAATTAAGCAGCATTAGAAAGATGACCCTGAACTTCTGAGGATCAAGAAAGATGTGGAAGAAAGAAAGAATATCACTCAAAAAAAGAGTTCAATTTGGGACAAACGTGTCGGCTAGGATTGCTTAAAAATTATGACTTATAGATCCAATATCATCCAGCAAAGGCAAATGTTATGGAGACGCCCTGAGTAAGGAGGCACAACATAGCTTGAACACCATAATGATTACCCAATTAAACCTCTTAAGCGAACCTGAGGGCTTGGGTGTTCAAGTAGTTTCACATAGGCAAGTAATTGTTCAAATGTCAGCAGTTACTTTACAGCCCTCCACAATAAAGGAGATTCAAGTAAACCAGGAAGGTGACCCTGAACTCCAAAGGATATGGTAAAATCTTAAGAGAGGGAAGTCGCTTGTATTTGTTGTATATGAAGATGGAACCTTGCAATTTCAAATCACCTGTGTGTACCCAAAAATGTGACATTAAGGAAGAAGATCGTAGAGGAGACTCCCAGCACCCGATACTCGATGCACCTAGGGGGCATCACGATGTATAGAGACCTGAGATAATACTTTTGGTGGAATAATACAAAGAAAGAGATCGCAGAGTATGCAGACAAGTGTCTGATTTGCCAAAAGGTTAAAGCTGAGCATTAATGTCCCATGGGTGAATTGCGACCTTTAGAAATCCCCACTTGGACGTGGGACTCAATCTCAATGGACTTCATCATGGGTTTACCTTTTCTTGCTTCAAAGAACTATGCCTCGTGGGTAATAGTTGATCGACTCACTAAATCTACCCATTTTTCACCAATTCGGGATACTTAAGGAGTTGAAAAACCAGCCTAGTTATATGTTAAGGAGATAGTTCAATTTTATGGAATTCAAACAGATATAGTGTCAGATAGATATTTGAGATTTCAAGCCCATTTCTTTTGGCTACCACTTCAAAAAGCCTTTGAAACCAAATTGAATTTCAGCAGCTCCTATCATCTTGAAACAGATGGGCAAACTAAAAGAGTGAATCAAATTCTAGAAGACATGTTAAGAGCTTATGTATAGGAGTTCCGACGGAAATGGGAAGACGAGTTATTGGTGGAGTTTTCATATAACAATAATCACCAATCCACCATTAAAATAGCCTGTTTGAGGCTCTATATAGAAGAAAATGTAGAACCCGATTGTGCTGGAGTGACTTAGACGAAGAATTGACCTTGGGCCTAGAACTGATCCAAGAAACTGTTGGAACAATAAGGAAGACTCAAGAGCATATAACAATTGCTCAGAGCCGACCGAAAAACTATGCTGACAAAAGAAGGCCTCTGGAGTTTCAAGTAGGTGATAAGATTTTTCTTAAAGTTTAGCCAACTAAAATTATAAGAAGGTTTGAAGTGGAAGGCAAATTAAGCACAAGATATATTGGAACATATGCAGTCATTAAAGGACTGAATCCCACAGCTTACCGACTGATCTGCCTCTAGAACTTGCACACGTATATAATGTGTTTCATGTCTCACAACTCAAGAAGTACATTCCAGATCCGGACCATGGTATCGTAACTGAGCCCATTGAAGTTACTGAGGAGCTGGTGTACGAAGAACGCCCAATTCAGATACTAGATTACAGGATTAAATAGCTATGTAACAAGCAGATACCTTTAGTCAAAGTACTCTGGATAAATTATACCTCCTCAAAAGCCACTTGGGAAACTGAAGAAGAAATAAAAGCCAAGTCCAGCACCTATTTGAGGTAATCTTGCATCTTGTGATAAAATTTCATAAGTTTCGAGGACGAAACTCTTTAAGGAGGGAAGTTATAACAGCTCGACCCTAAATCATATTTATTTATTTAATTAATCCATGTTACTAATTTTCTATATCTATTTACAACATTAAATCATTTCAGTTGGAAAAAATTTATTTTAGGCCCCATTTACAATTCGTGTCTATATTATCGTCACAATTTTGGATGAATTGATAGTAGGCTCCGGTAAATATGATTAAGCATTAAATTATTTTCAATAATATTACAAAAATTTAATTTTGAGCTACTTAAAGATTTATCGTAAAAGTTGTTATTTTACTGGACCCAATTCATTTGGGCCTAATTTGAGGCCCACATAGTTGGTGCATTGAGAATGATTTAATTACCATCATTTGTGCCTAATTTTAAGTAGCAAAAAGCTACTTTATGATGATATAAAATCTGCCAAAGTACTAAGATATGTCAAAGTTTTTAAGAAGCCAAATAAAAGTTCTCTTCTTCTTTTTCTTATCTCTCCCTCCCCCCTAAATGGTTTCCCCCTCCCTGCATTTGCTGCCCAGCTGCTGCCGCCACTATTTGTTGCTGTTTTCAGGTGGCTGTCGTCACTCCCAGCCACCACCAGCTGCTAGTTTCCATCCCCAACATCACCAACCACTATCTCCAACTCCTACTACCACCAAACACCACCTCAATCTTCTTATATTCAAACTCAAAGTTAGTTAAAACCCTAACTCTATGTTAATGTATTTTTGGTTGTGCTAATCGTTTAGTTATAATTTATGTTCTTATGGTCAAAATAAGCACTAGCATCCAATTTTTATTGTGTTTTGAGATTATGGATATTATGGGTGGTTGAGCTTGAACTTAATCAAGTGAGTTTGAATCAAGAAAGTGTGAATTTGAGTTTTTCATCTAATTGTTATGACTTTGATATAAAAAATGAATTTAAAGTTGTGGGTGATCTTCTTAAATCTATTTATAGGGATTTGGATGTAAACTTTATTTGGGCATAACCTATGGTTTTATGATCATGCATGCTGAAGGTTGATTTTTGAATCAAGTATGATTATTTGTATTAAATTAGATGAAATTTGGAGGTTAGATACGTTATGAGCTTGAAAAACGATGTTGTATGAATCTTGCAAAAATTAGTGAAATATGGACAATCTTACAAGTGACCAAAAGGGACTGTTTTGTTTAATAATGCAAGTAAGTGAGTTTATAGGACCATTTTGAGTGGTTATGTGGATGAAAAAAAAAACATATAGGGCTAGAAACAGACCTAAAAATACAGGAACTTTAGAAATAAACTCATAATTATTAGTGCATCGAAAAATTATGATTTTTGGTGGATAGGTTGGTCAAAGATTTATCTTTCAAAAATCCCTCTTGAATCACTTCATTTCGAGTTTTGTACGAAACATTATGGGCTATTTACGAAGACTGTGCATGATAAACTAGAACTATACACAGTTTTGTTTAAGCTCAATTTTAGAAGCCGTGTTATGGTAGTTGTGGTTTGTACTATGAATGAAACTGTTGCAGGACTTCCTAAGATTTTCATATTAGGATTGTTTGTCTCAACTTGAGGTCAAGGATGAAAGATATGATTTTTTTAAGGCAAACCTTGAGGCGGTAATAAAATATTGTGAGATTGTGAACTAGAATTTTAGGAGCTTAATCAAAAGTTTCCAAATAATTATGGATATTGCAACAAAAATACAGGGTTCAGTGGGCTTAACAACTTTGATTTTGGTTAAAAGCTCAACTAGGTTGGAAAACTGAGTTAAGTGGACATGTGAATGAAATTGGAGAATGAGGAGAGTAATGACTGTAGAACAGTGCTTATTGGGCAAAATCGGTGTGATCAAAAGCAATTTCAAACCTAATTACACCCCTCTTACCCTTAAATCCTTGTCGTTCACCTCAGAAATATCAAAAACTCAAATTCTAATTTAGACAATTAAAGTCTTTCCATTATAGCGTTAATTACTTTATTTTAGTATATTTCGCTCCGATTTATTTTACCTCAAATTAAAGTACCTTAATTTATTAGTTTTGAAATCATCTTAATGCAGTCTATCTTATATTGAAATGGTCAATCGTGAATGTCATTTAATCAATTAATTTGTATTAAGGTTACAAATTGTGAAAGTGAGCA
Source organism: Carnegiea gigantea (assembly GCA_029747015.1). Taxonomy (NCBI): domain Eukaryota; kingdom Viridiplantae; phylum Streptophyta; class Magnoliopsida; order Caryophyllales; family Cactaceae; genus Carnegiea; species Carnegiea gigantea. The sequence goes on from JAKOGI010001403.1 coordinate 86,211, forward strand.
TTGTTCATTAACTACATATACCTACCATTACATTTCTTAAGCAGAATCAGGGCATAGTCTATCGTTCCCCCTTGCGCATAAATATTACCAAGTGAGATTGCATTTTAAACACCCTTGGTACGTTCATTGCCTGTATCTTTAGAAATTAGAATGTATTTATCAAAGTTACCATGTCTTGGCACATGTCTTGGTAAGTATATCAATTAATCAGTTTACACAGTGATTTATCACTTAATCAGTGACCCTGTCAGTTATCATTTCTAGGGTGCTCGCCCTTCAGTTACCTGCACGACCTTAGGGCAGATCTCACGATCGGCTTGGCAGGGGTACATCTATCTGTATATCATAATAGTTATAGGGTTCACTACCATATAATAACTAGCAATACAATTTTACATTCATCGCATTGACTGTTTTAAATAAAAATGAATTACAAAGTGGGTGCCCAGTAATTTTTTTAGTGATCATTTAACAATACAGTAATGTATATACTGAGCTTTGGCTCACAATTTGAAATGCTTTTCATGTTTTATTTTAAGCAAATGCTCAGTGAATCGCCCTCATACTAACAAGCCAGCCGAAGAGAATAAGTGAGCAAGCCTAACTTGGAGGTTTTAGGAGATGTACTTTTAGATTTTCAGTTACTAGAGTTGTAAACTCTGTGGAGAATTATTTTACTGTGCTGTATAACTTCGTTGTATTTATTAGCCACTCATATATGGTTTGACAATGTTCAAGTGTATATGGTTATGAGCTACGCTTCACTATTTTACATCTTGCACATTTACTTAAAGCCTTGTCCTTCTGGACAACGCTAACGTCCTAATCATCAGGGTTATTAGTTTTAATTAAGGGTTTAGTTAAACGGTGTATAATCAGTGACACATGCACATTGGGGGTGTTATAATTTCGGTATCAGAGCCAGGGTCGACTTTCCTTGATGGGATATGGACTGTGGAGAGTAAAGATAGGAGGGAGAGAAGGTTGGTTAGTGAGCGTTAATAATATATCATTAGAGATTTGTGATAATAGAAATGCCTGTTCATCTCTCACATGTTCTTCTTGTATATTCTTCCTTCTTACATGGATTCATATGTAGTGAATATGATGTCGGGTGCTTCTATGTCCACTCACACCTCTTTACTATATGATAGTATGGTAGCCCATATGCAGGACTCCTTTTTCGAGTTTCATAACGTTAACGGTCTGTGCACGTAGGTAGTTGTGGTCTTTACCTACCGTTGTGCCTTGGGTCGAGTTTAGGACGCCATTTCATGAATTTATGACTACTGGAGCCCCAAAGTGGGAGAAACCTAGGTTCCAGCTTCAGAGGGCTTGCGCTGCCATTGCCACCAAGTTATCACTTAGGGAGAAGTTTGAGCAAAGGGGGATTAACAAGGACATTTTACAGTACATATTTCCTTAACACTTTGCATCTCCCCCACTACCACCACCTGCAACGGGCAATCCTCAGCTGCCCAATAGCCCAGAGTCATCAAGACCTGGAGAGTGGATCCCTCCATCTGATGGATCAAGGAAGTTGCACATTGTTGTAGATCTCCCTGACATGGCAGAGGTACTGGAGTTTAACTCTGATGACGAGCTCACTGAGGATCCAAAAGAGGACCCACAGTTGGAGCAGCACAAGCCTGATTATGATGTCGAGGATGTAGAGTCGGGCGCCCCTGATAGCAGTTTCAACTCGGGCCAGTAGCCTAGGGATGAGACTGACCTAAACTATGATTCATCTAGGAAATGCTAGATTAATCTAGGTGCTGGCTTCTCATTTAGGTTACATTTTGAGCCCCACATGTATATAGTACAACCAATTAGATAGATGAATTTTGAGCAAGTTATGACATTGTATATTGGTAGACGGATATTTCCGACTGTGTTGATTAGTTCCACCTTGTTTTGAGCATGTGGTAGACTTAATTTATTGGGCCTAGGTAGTATTTAGTTACAAAGTAAGAGTATGTAAGCGAACAGTTATGTCAATGATATAATGAAGCTTTGGGATTATGTTTTAATAATACTTGAACCATGTTACTGTAAGGCCCGCGTACTTTATATTTCGTCAAGTCGTTCGTGATGCCTTTTCACGTTATAAAAACCATATTTTTATTAGCGACATGTGCTAAAATTATTTTCTAAATGCCTATGTGAACGTTAATTTATTAAAAAGGATGTAATTGTCATTGTTATTATCACTATTAATATTATTAGTAATTTTGAAAACGTTTTGATGATTTTAATAAGCATTATTAACGATTATTAACGAGTACTAAATCGAGTAGGAACCCGAATACGATTAAGTTGTCAACCTGAGGAGTAGTTCGATATTTATTAAATCGAACTTGACTGTATTTGGGAACGAGTAATCGATGAAGGATTATATTATCGATTTGGGTTTAGAATTTGGGTTACGAATTAGATTAGCGGTAGCAAAAACGATTCAGCTTGGACCAAATAAATAAAAGAGAGTGGGAGGGGCATTTTAGTCTTTGCGCCTGACCCCCCATGTTTTCTTCCTCTAGCCTGCGACCCCACGACTCTCTCTCTCTCCTCTCACGTTGCTACTCATCTTCTTCCTCCTCCTCTCCTCTGCCATTAACGTTATTCCCAAGCTCAAAGCCCAGCAAATTTTCGCCCCACACAACCTCAAATTCCACACATTTAACCTCCCCTACGAGTTAGCCACTGTTGGGCGTGATTTTGGGCAGAATTTTGAGCAAACCTAGCAAGTTTTTGGTGGGTTTGGGCGACGAATCGGGGCTTGGACGAGTACCCAAGGTATGTCCATGCAATTCACGTCTTAGTTGCTTCAATCTTCTATGAATTAGAGTAGAATTTGCTATTTTCAATCAACCAATTTAATCTCAATCAGTAAGTGAGTTTGGGGTTGATTTTAGGGTTCGAATTTCTGGGATTTGGGCGTGAATCGGTCCTGTTCGTGCGTGGGTAAGCAAGGGGCGAAGGATTGGAGTTGTTCAAGCCTCTAAGATCAAGCCACAGCCGTGAATCGAGCCTCTAGCTTGGGTTCAAGGTGAGGGTTCTCTTCCTCCTAAATTATTAGTAATTTCAAAAGATTTTAACGAATATAGTTAGTTCATGTTTGAATTGGGTTAGATGTAAGTAATTGGAGGAATTAGGACTAAAATTGAGAATTTAGTGCTGATTTTTGGGTATTTCAATGACTGAATGTTGTTGCATGAGCAATAATTAAATTGGGGTGAACATTGGCATGGCATAATTAGGTTGTTCTTTTGAGGAATTATGTTCTGCCTGAATATCATCAATTATGTCATTGAGTATGCCTAGTAATTTATTTTAAGACTAATCGAATGTCAGCTAAAATGAATAAATGAAGTCCAGGCATGCTAAACTTGAAACATAAACCATTGAGTTAGTCGTTGAGCGATTCCTAGAGCTTTAAGTTTTGCTATATTGGTTTGGTTAATTTAGATGTTCAAGTTATTCGAGTAATTATAAACGAATATCCTGCTTATGGGCATCGGTTCATGAATTAGTCGAAGCTCTAAGTTATTTGAATGTTCATATATGAGTTTCTTGCTTGGAAATATCAATTTATGAATTAGTTGAAGCTGTAAGTTATTTGAACGATTACATATGATACCATGCTTGTGGATATTGGTTTATGAAATAGTTATTTGAATTGTCGTGATATTGAACCAAGCTTGGCAGTTGGATGGACTTGCGGTGAAACTGATGATTGATTCAAGGACTTTTGTAGTCGGTGCTGTGCGAGAAGGGAGATAGGGTTGTGAATGCCGCAATCGTGTGGATTGCGAGGCCATATGTGGCTTAATGAGTTGTGATATGAAGTGTATGAATGTGCTATGTGTAAACTCCTCTCCTCCTCAATATGTTATGTGGAAAATTCTTTCTAAAAGTTAGTACGTCTTTGAAAGAGAAAAGACCATTTAGAAAGCTTGCTTCTACGATTTCGAACGCTTTCAAGTGCCTACCAATTACCTATTATTTGATTAAAGTGTTCGTGGCCTGGAAGAGATACTAAATTGTCGAACTGTTCAGTAAGTGACTCGACTGAATAATCGATAGGTTTAGGAAGTTTAAAAGTGAACTAAAAGTGAGTTTGAAAATTTTTAAAGCATTGGCTTGCTATGACTTATCCTCGTGTTTAAAAGAATTTAAATGACTTGAAAAGGGCCATTTCAAAGCTAAATATGGGTTTAGCTGATTATATGCTATTTGCGAATTTAAATTTCCATTAAGTTTCGAGTTACACTTCAGTAACTCCATCCTGTTTAAGAAATGTTCACGTTGAAAGTATACAAAGAAATCTCGTTATCATATAAACGAGCCAAATTCTTACAGTTTTCGAATAGTAGCAAGTTTGGAACATTTCAAGCCTTCAGTTTACTTACACACCTTCCTTTGAGTTCAAAAGGGGATTGAAACGAGTTATAAAAAGACAACTGAGGATTTTATTACAAATCTAGTTTGAATTAAACGCTAACTAAGTGCTTTAAGTTTCAAATGGGTTCCGTTTTATGAATTAATACGTATTACATTTAAAAGAAGCCTTTAAGGTAAAAAGTAAAGTCGTTTTTATGAGTTAGCAATCGGTTTACATTTATAAGAAGCCTTTTAGTTCGAAACGAAGTCGTTTTTATGATTTAGCAACCCTACTACACTTATGCAAAGCTTTCAAGTTAGAAAGAAAGTCATTTTATGATTAGGCAACCTTGTTACGTTTATAAAAAGCTTTTAGTTAAAAACGAAGTCGTTTTACAATTTAGTAAACCTAATACGTTTAAACAAAGCTTTCAAGATGAAAGCGAAGTCATTTTACGATTTAGCAAATGTGTTAAGTTTAAAAGAAACTTTTAAGCTCAAAGTGAAGTCGTTTTAAGTATTAACCAGCTTATTGCCTTTATAAGAAGCTTTTAAGTCTAAGAGGAAGTCGTTTTATGATTTAGTAAACTTAATACGTTTATACGCAACTTTTAAGCTGAAAACGAAATCGTTTTACGATTTAGTAAACATTTTACGTTCGTAAGAAGTTTTTAAGTTATTTACGAAGTTGATTTACGTATTAGCAACTTATTACAATTACAAGAAGTTTTTAAGCCAAAAACGAATGAACTCTAAACATTTTGAAAGGTTATGGTCGTTTTGTTTAAAAGTAAGATTTCAACAAAGTAAGCATTTGAAGAAGAAAAATGTAATGTGATTTTAAAGCCCAAGAAAGTGCTAGGCAAGTGGCCAGACCTTCAGGGTGGAAACTGGACGCAAAGATGGCGTCAGCTGTTTTCCCCTAAGGTAATGTTGGGAGCTGGATGCAAAGATGGCATGAGCTGTTCCCTGAAGCTGGACTTAAGATATGATTATCTTGGAGTGAGCGGTTCCCTAATCTGTGACGCGTAAGAAAACCTTGAGGGGGATTGGACTCAGGATATGATTATCCTGATGTGAGCTGTTGCCCCACAAAGGACAGTATCGAGGTTAGAGTTGTACTACTAAGACGTGTTTTGGCCGAAAGTTAAGGACGTATGCCCGGGTATAACATAAATTAAGAGTGATGATTTTACTTAAGGGCGGTGTTGACCTCCCTAGCCAGCACAATAAGATGTTTTTATGTTATATATAAGTTCCTGACAAAAAGAAGATTTGGCTTTTTGCCATTCTAAGCAGTCTAGAAAAGAAAAAGAAGTTCTTTTAAAGGGATACGGGCCTCAAGAGGCCAAGTAAAGCATTTTTTTAAGAAAAGAAGAAAACTTTCAAATGTACCTAACTTGCATATATTCTACGAATGTGTTCTGAATATAGTCTAAATGAGATTTCAAATGAAGTACAATTACATCTTAGTACTGCGTCGTCCATTCAAGCTTTTTAATATGCATATTCGATGAGGGAATGTTTCTCGCCAAATCTCCTTGCCAGTTTAGATGCTTCGAGAATTTTTAAAAAAAAGAATTATAAGCATAAAAGGAGTTTGTGTGGACTATAAACCATTCTTGGTATTTATCGAGAGTCACCATATTTTCGAAAGGGAGTTTGAAGGCCTTTATATTCGATCCTTGTTGCCTACTTGGTTATGTGCCTGAATGCCTGCTAGTAGAGAAGTCTGGTCGATGAGGGCCTAGAATCGAGTTGAATGGTTAAGATGAAGTCTTAATGGGGGTTATCTTTCCTTCTGGATTATGATTGCCTAATATAATAGTAAAGTATGAATGCTTGATATGTGGCTATTATTAGTATTATTGCCTGTAATTGTTTTCGTTTTAAGGCGTAGGGGAAATTCT
>JAKOGI010001403.1:97500-170000 GCA_029747015.1 Carnegiea gigantea
AATAAGAAAAATTACACTACACCTACAAAAGCTCAATCTTCTGTGAACGAACTTAACAGGAAAAGTCGACATTTTAAACATGAAACCATAAAGAGTGATAGAACGAAACCTGAAAATAGCTATTATAAAAGAAAGAGAGAACCAAGTACTTGTAAATGTTGAAGTTATGGACAAATTGTGCATAAATCTATGGATTGCACAAAAAGAAAAGCGAATCTTGTAAAACTCTTTGTAGAAGAATTTGAACAAACCAAAGACGAACTATATAAACTCAAAATTGAAAATGTCAATGAAATTTCAAGCTGTTATAAGTTAATAGAAGAAGAAAATACACATTAAGAAGAAAGTGTTTTAGAATCATACTATGAATACTAAAGAAGCTAAAATCGTACAGCAATAAGAATAAGAGAATAGTGAAAACTGTAGATGAAGAATAGTTTTAATTAACGCCATTATGAAAAAATTATAACAGAAGAATTATCACTTAAAGATCCAAGAACTTCTATGAAGAAAATAACTGATTTCTTTAAAAGAAAAGATATAAGGTACTTCAAACTTTATACTACAAAACAACCAGTTTTAGTTTAAAACTTACAAGAAAACATCATATTAAAGCTAATGACTCAAGATATAATTGGAAAAATTTTAGAATAAATCCCCTCCAAAGATCGAAACTTAATTAAATATGCCCACTTACAAGGAATTCAAATAACTATAAAAGTATAATTTGAAAAAGAAGTCAACTCACCAATTATTTTATCGATTCATGATTAACGGTTTAAAAATATCCAAAACATCCATTTGGAAACACTTTAAGATAACTTACTTTACTCTAAGCTTATCTTTCAATGTTACCTAATAATTTAGTCACATTAAGAAGTGAAAAACATCGAAGATACTCTTAATTTACCTTTCAAGCTTTTAACTGATGTAGGACTTAAACTAGACGATGATGTATTATCATTCTACTGCAACGGATTATATGTTTTCTCCAATACTAATTTTCCTATAAAAGAAATATCTCAGAGAGAAACAATTACGATAACCAAATGTTTTCAACTATAAGCTCAGTTATATCGCTACAAACACAAGATGCAAGATGATGTTCTCTAACAGACTTTTAGCTACTAGATGAACTTGAAGCATCCACTAGTATAGCACCTAGACTATCATATACACGTATGCGAATGCCAATAGTTAACCATCAAACTCTTCCTAGAAGGTTAAGTTTATCTAGAGTTAACACTAAGAGTTTTAATTTGAATATTCAAAATAGTAGTAATAGAATACGAAAAGTTAGACTAGAATATTTTAATGGTCGGAATTGGATTAAAGACAAAATTGTCATAGACACAGGAGCCTCTCAGTGCCATTGTATAACTCTACCAACTCCAGTTATCCCTGCTCAAGAATATAGTTTTGTTACTTGCGATGGCAGAAGAGCCACTCTTCTGCCAAAAATCTAGAATTACGATGAAAACTCCTGAATCAATCCTTTTAGAATATGATTGTTATATAGATCATACTATAAACAATGAACTTTATCATATCCTATTAGGAATGTCCTTCCTTGATTAATTTGTGTCCTATGAAATAAACCCTAAACCATTCTTTATGGAATATGAAACAGATTGAATTTCTTATTCCCTATTATATTGAAGTTACTGCAAAAGAATAATAGCCTTAATGGATACAGGATCATAAGTAACTTTCTTTCACCAATTTCTTTTACAAAAATTGGAAAAACTCCCCTCTGAACAAAAAAGTTCAAGTCAATAGAATTCATGCAACAACTGCTCACTTGGAATTTGTTCAAAATAATGTTCCCATTATTTTACAATACAAAATTCTTAACATTCCATTGGTATTCCAATATAATTTAGGATATGATATTTTACTTGGAAATGATTTTCTTAAACAATTTGTAGGGTTTACCCAAACTACATGCACAGTATGTTTAACTACTAAATGTGGGCATACTCTCAAAATTTCCTCGTTAAAACACCCTTAAAAAGAGCCCGCAAAGCATAGTGGGTGTGGTTATGAACAACTTTCACTTCAAATACGGATTCAAACATCTAACTTTAAAACGAACACAATCAACAAGAGGATTTGCTAACTAAGTTAAAAAAAATTTAATCAAAAAACCCTCTATGATTTTGGAAACCAAAACATCTTAGACTCAAAATAGAATTAACACAAGAAATTAATATTAAAGAAAACCTATGTTATACTTTGAAGAAGACATTAGAGAATTCTCAGTACAGATTAAAGAACTACTAGAAAAAGGATTCATTAGGCTTTCTAAGGGAGCCTATTCTTCACCAGCCTTTATCGCAATGAATGAAGCAGAACAAAGAAGATGAGTGGCTAGAATGACAATAAATTACAGGGAACTAAATTCGTTTACGAAAACAGATAACTATTTCATACCGAACAAAGAAGTTTTAATCAATCTAGTTAAAAACAAAAAAATTTTCTTGAAGTGCAACTGTAAATCGTGACTTTGGCATATCAAAATGGAAGAAAACGACACACATACACAGGCTTCAACAGACCTTAAAGATTCTATGAATGGATCATCATGCTATTCAAATTAAAAAATGCACTAAGAATATTTCAAAAATACACAAGTTTCCAATTTGTTATTCAATGTTTTTAAACATCTGAACAGTTTCCTCGATGTCCTCGTACATGATATCCTGTAAAGCTCAAAATGCTTGAAGACTATAGAAAACATCTCAATCTCTTCACAGAAATGACTATCAGAGAAGACATTTGCCTTAATGAAAAAAAAAAAGTTGTTATTGAAAAAGAGAAAATTGAATTTTTCGGTTTTGAGGTAAGCACTAATGGAATAAGCTTACAACCTCATATCTCAAGAAAAATCAACGTGCGCCCTGATGAGCTTAGAATTAAAAACAAATTCAAGGATTTTTAGGACGACTCAAATATGCCAATTCTTACATTCCTGATTTAGCAAAAAAGAAGAAGGATCTACAAAGCCTACTTCGGAAAAATAACACCCTTGGCTAGACATATAAACATACAGAAACTTTCAGACAATTAAAAGATGAATGCTCACAACTACCAAGTTTAAGATTCCTAGAACTAAAAGATAACCTAATCCTTCAAATATATGCTTTCGATACAACTTGAGCTGCAGTCTTGAAAACTAACTTAAACAAAATTGGTGGCTATCATAGCGGAACATTTTTAGAAAGAGAAGAAAACTATAACACTATGGAAAAAGAGCTCTTAACAATTGTCAGGGGAATTACTAAATAGAGACTCTTCTTATTACTTAACCCATTTAAGGTTCTAATTGATGACCAAGCAACCACCACTTTTATGAAACAAGCTATAGATAAAGGATTCACATGCAAAAATTACGTAGATGGCAATGATCCTTATCTAAATTTAATGCTACTTATGAGCACGTTATAGGAAAAAATGACTTTGTTGTAAATTACCTCACTCGAAAATGAATACAAAGGATAAAGGAAAAGAGCCTATAGAACTCACGGAAGGAGAGCAGCTAATTATAGAACTCGAAAACATTATGATCAATGTCAATAAATATTGTGAAGCTGTTGATGAAAAAATTGAACTCATGGAGGAATTAATTATTGATCTTAGAGTAGATATGTGAAAAGCTCGAGAGATCACTACTGACTTCTATCGAACTATTAAAGAACTGAAGGAGGATATCTCCTAAAAGGACCCTAAAAACGTCCTCACTAAACTTTTTGGAGTATCTTTTTGTCCTCAGTCGAGCAAGGGAAAATCTTTAAACTCCCTCTTTGAAAAACCGAAAGAGAAGCGTGAACTAAAAGTTAAGAAATTAGCTCAGAGACCAGTTATTCAACATACTGGCATTAGAACTGCCAACATATCTTTGGATATGTTTTATAAGAACTATTATCAAGCAAGTATCCTTCCCTATCAAAAAATCTCTAAACTTCCTAAACTATATTACAATCGTAGGAGTTCATTGTTTCCCAGGATTATCACCTTTAAGGCAAACCCTAAACTCATATATAAACTCTTTACCTATGAGTATCTTAACTTGCTTTATCTAAGCTTAAGCCTAATTGAGTAATAAATATTCTCAAAAGCCTTCAAAAAAGCAGTTGAGAACTTCAGCAAAGGCTATGTCTCTCTAAGATTTTTCCCTATCTCTCTTAAGAAGGATGAAGACACAATCGATCCAGTTATTCATCTTATTAACATCAACAAGATCTCTGCTAAAGTAACTATTCAAGCTAAAAAAAGTAGAAACTTCAAGATTCCCGTCTTTGACAACTCTTGGATAAACTACAGGAGATTAACCAGAGCATTAGCCATCAAATGCTAAGCCAAAAGGCTGATGAACAAAGGAGCAGGAACACTACACTATGAAGACAACCTCATTGTCATCACTGCCGAGGGAACTGCGCATGTCTCAATTAATGAAAACCTTTTTTACTCTAGCTATGAACTAGAGTCTAAAAACTTTCATGTAAGTCTAGATGTTTGAACAAAATTTGCCAAACTCTACTAAGCTGAAAAAGACAAGGCAAAGGCACAACTCATGCCAGCATGAATAAATGAATGATGCAGATACTGTTGACACAAAAAAGCAGAGAAGATCACTCAACTTTATCAAGAATAATGAACCCTATCACATAACCTTGTCACTTTAGGAAAAATCTTATCTTTATGATGTAAGCACTCAGGTCAAAGCACATTTCCCTTCTCCCTATAAATATGTACACAATATTCAGGGAGAGGTAAGAGTTGGCAATTTCATAATTGTATTGGTAACTATTGTTACAGGAGAACTCAATCAGTGATAATTGTTCATCCCAAACCTTCTTAAAATCCAGAGCACAAGCTCGTAACATGTCTTTTAAGGTTTAGATCATTCGCTCAGTTTGCCTATCTATCGTTGGGTTGAAGCCTGTGATAAAATGCAGCAGGGTCCCAAATGGCTCTTGTACTTTCTGCCAAAAGCTAGATCGGGATCTAGTGTCTTGATCAGAAATTATGGAGCTACGCACCCCATGTAGTCAAACAATCTCCTCCAAATAACACGTGTGAATTGATCTAGTATTCATGTGTTCCTCATCGCTGTAAAACGTGCTGTCTTTGTAAGTCTGTCTACAATGACCCGAATTGCATTATTCTTTCTCTGTGTGAGAGGTACCTTCCGAAAAATCCATGGAAACTGAATCTTATTTCTATTTTGAAACCTCTAACGGCTACACAAGTCCCACAGGCCTTTGATGTTCTATTTTCACCTGTAGAGAAGTTAAACACTTTGCCACATAATCGGCTACTTCTTGCTTCATATTACTCTACCAGAATGTCTGTTTTAGATCCATATACAACTTCTTTCCCCTAGGCTACACAGAGTGTGAGATGTTGTGTTCCTTGTCTAGAATCTTCTTTTTAAGCTCCCCCACAGCCGGAACACATGCCCAGTTCTGAAATCTTAAGGTTCTATCCTCGTGAATTATGAATCAAGGTACCTTCCCTGCTAACACTTCATCCTTTATCGTTTTTAGTTATGGGTCAATCTCTTGAGTCGTCTAAATATCCTTAATAAGGGCAGGTTACAGTTCCATAGTACAAAACATGGGTTTGTCCCTCATTGTCACCACATTAATATCCAACTTCTTAAAATCCTCACATAAGTCTCTGTGTAATTCCAATAGGTAGCAATGTGTTAGGTATGGCTTGTGACTTAATATATTGACTACTATTGTCTTTCCTGGGTGGTGTTAGAAGCTTATGTTATAACCCTTATGAAATTTCAACCACTTTGTATGCCTCAGGCTCAGGTCCTTTTGTGAAAATAGGTGCTTTAGGCATTGATGGTCAGTAAAGATCTCATAATGTACCTCATACAAATAATGTCTCCAAAGTTTTAATGCGAATACAGTAGATGCCACTTCAAAGTTGTAGGTTGGATAGTTCTGCTCATGAGGTTTTAGTTGTGAGAAGGCATAAAGTATGACATAATTGTTTTGCATTAGCATACAACCTAACCTATTTTTAGATGCGTCACTATGTGCCATAAAATCCTCGTCGTTGGTCACTAATGCCAACATAGGTGCATGAGGTAATCACCTCTTAAGCTCCTAAAGGGCTTCCTCACACTTGTCAGTCCACTCATACATAGCGGTCTTCCTTATGTTGCGATTTTAGAGAAGTTCCAAACAACTTTACAATAGCATCCTGCCAACCCCAGAAAAGTCATCACTTTAGTTGCATTCTTAGATGTAGGCACTATGTTATCACTTCCATCTTTTGAGGATCCACAAATATTTCTTCTCTCGATACTACATGTCCTAAAAATGCAACTCTTTCCAGCCAAAACTCATACTTCTTCAACTTTGCACACAAACGATGATTCCTATGGTGTCCTTGAGTTAAAGCAATATATCATCTATGAACACCACCACAAATTAAACCAAGTAAGGTATAAAGACCCTATTCATGATGTTGACGATGGACTAGAGGAATAGTAAGTCCAAAAGGCATCACTGCGCACTCACGATGATCGTATTAAGTGGGGAATGTCGTCTTGAGTATATCATCCGCTTTGATATAGAGTTAACGGTAGCTAGATCAAGGGTCTATTTTAGAATTCTTAGCTCCTTTAACTAGTCAAAGAGGTCATCTATCCTAGTAGAGGATAGTGATTTTTGACAGTTATCTTATTAAGCTCTCTATAATCGATACATAACCTCAAGGTTTCGTCCTTCTTTCTCACAAATAGCATTAGAGCTTCCCACAGGGATATACTTGGCCTAATGTAACCGTTTCTAATAACTTGCCAAACTGGACTTTTAATTCTTGGGGCCATCTTAAAAGGGTCTTTGGAGATAAGGGTTGCTCCTGGCACCAAATTAATGCAGAATTCCACCCCCCTAGGGTGTGGCATGCCTAGGATATCCTTAGGGAAAACATCAGGAAATTCCTAAACCATCGCGATCTCCTTAAGAGATGGGTTAGGGGTTTTAGTATATGTTACATTGCATAACAACTGCTCATAACGCCTTTCAACTTCTATTTTTATGATGAGTCTCACTCCACATTTCAAGACCTTTCCTTTCTAAGCTACCTTCTCTCGCTTAGGTCCCTTTAGGGTAATCTTCTGTTTAGAATAATTTATTTATGTTTGACATTTGGCTAACCAATCTATAACCAAAATTATATCAGAATTAGTCAATCTAGATTTGTATAGGTCAGTTAAGAGCTCTTAAATGTGAGTCTGAATAGGGCAATCCATGTGTAATGCATCACACCTTTGTCTTCCCATCAAGGAGGGTTGTAGGTAACAGAGAGTGTTTAGATGCTGGGACTAGCTTTGAGGTCTGAACTAAAATAGTACAAATGAAAGAACGCGTAACACCAGAGTTAAGTAGGATATGAATAGGTTGAGTTTTGAAAGAGAAGGTACTAGCCATCACATAAGGAGTATCGTTAATGCATGACATAGACTGTATTCGAGGTGGTGGAGTGGGTGGCCTCAGCTAGTTCTATTGAGGAGCTCAGGCTTGATTGTTTAGATTTATTAGCTACCCACTATTGTGTTAGGAGTATTATTGTGGTTGCTATCCTCCACGCATCTAATCAGTAGGGGGCGGTAGGGGGCAATCCTTCAATTGATGCTGAGGGCTTCCACAGTGGTAACATATCTTGTTGGCACAATATTCATATACATAGTGTCCCAGCTTCTCAGAAGCATTGTAGGTCACTCTAGGTTGTTTGCTAGTATGTTGCCTACTACACGGACTATTGCTATTGTGACAATCCTCCATAGGATTCTTATATTGATTTAGAAGTGGTGATTTTCTCGCTGACCCCCCTTCCACTTATTCCCTCGCTGCTCATTGTAGAACTCATATTTCCCCTTTAATGCCCTCTCCACATTGGCATTTATGTCATACATGTTCTCATAGGAGGTATACTGACACACTGGCATCCCTTCCTTAAGGTTTAGTTTAAGTCTTGCCTTAAAACAGTTCATCTTCATCTTTTCATATGCCAATAGGTAGGGGCAAATCAAGAGAGTTCTATAAACTTGGAAGCATATTCTAGCACACTCATCTTCCCTTATTATAGCCGCACAAATTCATTCTTCTTAGCTTTTTGAAGGGATACAAGATAAAGGTGACTTTTAAGTAACTCCTTAAATCTTTTTCACCGAAACCCAGGCTCATACTACCCTTCCCTAACAGTAGCCCCTCCAGAGGTCAACCTCGTCCTTTAGGTAGAATCTAGTAAATCCTACACTTCATTCCTTAGAACACTGCAAAGCATCAAACAGCTTCTTTATACCTCGAATCCAATCTTTAAACACTTTAGGACTAGGGGTGCCATCATCTGTGGTGGATTATGACTAGTAAGTCTCTTGAACATGTGGGAGTTATCCTCCGTCGTCCTTTTCCCTTTAACCTTGGCCATCTTCTGGAGATGATCGTTTAACCGTTGCATTTGCTCCCCTTATTTTTGCAAAAGCTCCCAAAGCAACAGGTTGGTGAGGTATATCCCTGCCTAAAGGGCTTTAAGTCTTTCCCTTAAATTAGCTATACAGTTTTCTGGGTCGATTGGGCCCTTAGGTAAGGTTGGGACCTAGTTTGGGACTCTTAATTATTTCCTAACATCCTAGTTATAAGAATTCGAGTTTAGTTTTAATCCTAATAGTTCTGATGATATTGTTTACAACACATTAGCTATCGATAACTCACACAACATAATAAAACACATGATTACATAAGTCAAGATCATTTATAATAGGCAAGTTTGAATAACCACTTATATGTTTGAGCTCTTATCATATAGGACCATATGTCCCATTCATATTTCACTGGTGCCATCACTTTGTATTTTTTAATCAAGCCCACCATTCTTAAACAATTACATCAGTAAACACAATCATGCAAACTCAATAAGTAAGTCAAATGTGTGCGTCCAAAAATAGTAAATGTGTATCGCAGCATTATTCCAATTACATAAGGATTCTAATAACTTCCCAAGCCTTAGATTAAACTAACAAATAAATGTGTAACCCCTAGGAATCTAACATTGTTTACAACATGATATCTGATGTAGAGCAAGTTTTGAACTTAGGCTTACTTTCACTAGTAAGTATCTTGACCCAAGTTAGCCCAATATTGACCCTAGGTTAATGACTAGGTCCCCCTAGGTCAATATTGACTTGGGGCCCTGAATAAAGTCAAAGTAGGGTTGAAAATGTGGTTAGGTCATTAATAGCCCTAAATAAGGAGTTAACCACTTAGTCCTCCCAAAACTACCATCATTAGCTCATTTTCAGTTTCTGGGCAGAATAATTTACATCCTTTCTAGCTTAGTTTTTACTAGGTAAATGTGCTTGAATTTCCACAAATTAAATATGGATGGAAAGCCTCGGATGTCTATTTTTCAATAGTCTTAAATCACCCCCAAATTCCAAGTATTGAGAAAGTTATGAGTTAAATACCAAGTAAGGGTGAGTCCAAGACTGAAAAATACATGATTCTAATTATGGGCATAGTAAAGGAGGTTACGGCTGTAATTTTGGTGATTAATCAGCATAGGCTGATCCTTCACACACAGGGAAAGAGTTGAGAAGTGGCATCACCTCATTTGGAAGAGTAGAGCCTACTCAAGGCTCTCTAAACAATGGAGGATGGATCCTAGAAAATACAGCTCATAGTGATTGTAATTATCTTAAGCCTCTTAATTTATTTTCCTAGAATATTTTGTAAGCCACCTCTTGGTTCACTTGCCCCACTAATGTACAGATGATTCCCCTTCTCATTGGGTATTTATAAACCCAATTACCTTCATGAAAGCTTAGGTATAATGAATGATATGTGATGGAGGTCCATCCCCTGGCATGACCCATGGCCCACAAGGAAGCCCAAAGAGTCCAAGTTCCACGTCCAAAGTGCAAGAAATCAGCCTAGGAACACAAGAGAACTTTTTTGTCAAAACTGGAATTTCAGGCGTGCACAAACCCGGTTTTGTGCACCTGATTTCCTAACCTTCCCAAGGCTGAAACGGGGTTGCAGGAAGCCTAAGTTTAAGTTCAAGATGTGCTCTTTCCATCAAGACCTCTTGCAAGTCATTTGGAGTTCATTTGATACCTCAAAACCTCAAGCAAAGTCAAGTGCTGCTTCCTGGCGCTGAACTGGACATGGCTGAAACAAGGAGCTGTTTGGTGGCCCATTTCTCCTCCATTTGATCTGAAACTTTTATGGTTTGAAAGTACTTTAAAAATATTATCAAATGGCCATAAAAAACCTCAGCCAAATTACACACATGAGGAGCTATTAACCACCAAAACAAGGCACAAAACACCCTTTTAACCGGATAATGGGCAGCCGGGTACAAGGAGAGAAGAGTGAGGTGATTGTTGCTCTAATCTATGCTTAGCGACTTGCAAGAGGCATCATGAAGAGTACTTAGCAGCAAAGAAGCTTCCATTGGCCCCAAAGTCGACACATCATCCTCAAGATTAGCAATGAAGAGGTGTCAAGTGGAGGATGCATCTATCCTTTTATGCTTTGATTTGATCTTTGTATTTTTGCCTAGTTTAGCTTGTAGTGCAACCTAAGGCCTATGTTTTTACTTGAAAGCTTTGTATTAAACCCCCCCAAGCCCTTTGGCCGGCCACTCAAGCATTTGTATGAAATGAAGTTGAGCTTTGCTCCTTTGAACTCTCAAACTCTCTTCTAGCTTATCTCTTCCTTTGGCCGGGTTGAGTGGTGATCTAGCAAGAGTCTTAACTCCTTCTTGGTGGTGTTTCTGTATCCAAGGGGTGGTTAAGGGCCCTAACATCTTTCCTTGTTGGTGTTTCTGTATCCAAGGTTGGTGTTAGTTCCGGTTGCTTATCCAAGTCTAAGGTGAGTTTGTCGTTTCAAAGTTGCCTTGAACTTCTAGCACTTTTCTTACAATTTCCCCATCCTCTTGGCTTTCCCTTGAGGATACATCAATATGAGAGCTTGAAGCTCAATTTTTTCTCAAAATGTCAAATTCTTTATCTCTCGTAGGAGGGTGGTGATTTGAGTCATCTCATTAATCTAATCCCTAGTGCTAAGGCTTTAGAGGGTTAGAGGGTGGATTGACTAAATCTAGGTGGTGGTTTAACCTTTAGCCTAGATATATCCTCTTTGATTTATCTCTTGGTCACATATTTCAAGTGTTGAATCTACTTCCTTAAAGGCTTTCTTTACTTATGAATTTTCCCTCTCCTGGTTCACCTTTAGGGAGATTGGTCTTCAACATCCATTGGCCTCACCTACATACATTTCACACTTTATTTGGTCAAATGGAATTCAATTTGCATCAATATCTAACCTCCGCTGATTAGGGGCATCTAGTGGACACGTCCCCCAGCAAATTCTACCATACTTTCACCACTTCTACAGAGAGGTCATGGGTTCAGGTTCAAGTTCTTCTATAGGTTCTTTCTTGTGCTCTTCATCTAGATCTTCATCAGGATCCTCATCCTTGATTGGCTCTTCCTCAGCTTTCTTATCTTTCGTCGGCTCACCCTTGGGTTCCCCTCTTCCGTTGGTTCTTCTTGAGGGTCCTCACCCTCCATAGGTACTTTCTCGGGGTCCTTATCTTTCATAGGTTCCTCTTAGGGTCCGCATCCTTCATAGCTTCCTCCTCAGGGTCCCCATCCTCTTAAGTTCGTCCTCAAGGTCCATATTATCCATAAGTGGTAAGTGCTTTTATATACTTCATTTTTAGGATGATTTGTGGCACTTTTTCGGGAAATTATGGGCTTAATATCACAATTTATACATCATTTTTACAATGTTTTGTGGCACTTTGGGAAATTATGGGCTTAATGCCACAATTTATATTCTTATTCTTGTTTTATGCTTAGGTATGGTACCTTGGTGATTTTTGCAGGATTTTAGGCCATTTGACCTAGCAATTAATCCTCATTTGAGTGCTTGTTTACCCACCGCAGAGGTACCCCAAGCCCTATGCCCGTGGAGCAAGAGAAGAGCAGAAGATTTCAGAACCAACCATAACTATGGTCTAGCTGTGGTGTTCGCCATAGTCTGGGTGTGGTGAGCCTGTAAGTGCTAACCTCTTCATTTTCCTTCATTGTGCAGCTGAGGATGCTCCATTTGGTGGCTAAAAGGGCGTGTTCCAAGGCTTGAGAAAGAGAGAATTCAGCACCCATACCCAGCTCACTACTAGTCTCACATTTCTCTCTTTTAGTTAGAGTTTAGTTTAGCTTATTTTTAAAACAAAACATGAATTTGAAGGGAGAAGCTTTACTCTTGGTGGCTTGAAGATTATGGCACAATTGAAGGGCTGCCATTGTTGTAAAGTTTTCCCTCCTTTGAACTTATTCTTTAAAGGGATTTATTAGCCTTTGTATTACAGTTAGATCCTTAATCTTTATAATCTTATGCTTGTTTCATGATTGGAATGATTTGCTTTTATCTTGAGATTGGAATGTTGTGAGTAGAATTTGGCTAATTTCACTTGCTTATGTTAGGTAGTTGAGTAAAGCATTGAAAGGTGAAACTCACTACCAGATCACCTTGATAGAACTTGCCCTAGCCAAACTCGAGAGAGAATTACTTGTCAAGAGAAGACTTAGCATTTATAGATCTTCAACCTAGACTAAATCAAAGACACTTGAGAGAGTGTTAGTTGAATTTGTTTAGGCAATTTAATTTATTTCGAAAGAAAGGATTAAATTTAACTCAACTACAATTCCTCGAGTCGTTCAATCTATGAAAAGTGCATGCTTAATTCTATGATCCAACTCTTTACTTGGCGAATCAAATTCCTCGATGCTTTACTTTGATTGAATTTTGAATGAGATAATTAGTTCATTTAAATCGACTAATTCAAAAGATTGATTGCTTAGCAATTTCAATAGGACATTAACTCGATAGATTATTGTGGTTCCTAAGGATGATCTTTTAATCTATGCTACAACACCCATGCACTTGTGGACGTGTCAAGTTTTTAGCGCTGTTGCCGAGGACCAAATTGTTAACTATTGAGTTAATCTTACGAATTTGACTAAGTGTTTTACTTTATTTTCCTTTTCTTTTTGGTTGTATTGGTAGTGTTGGTGATTGTGCTTGTAGGAATTTTTTCCTTTTTATACGAAGTCAATTTCTACATGAACTCGATCCTGAGATTGAGAAGACTTTCTGTTTAAGGAGGAAGAGGCAAAGACTAGAGGAACAAAGACGCAAGGCTGGAGAGACCTCACCAATTGTGGCTGGAGGAGGTGATGAGTAAAGAAGGATGCTTAGAGATTTTGTTGCCCTAGGAGTCCAAGGCATCGCCTCAAGCATTGCTCATCCTAACATTGAGGCAAACAATTTTGAGCTCAAGTCGGGTCTTATTCCCATGGTGCAATAATTCCAATTTTGGGGCACCCCGTTCGAAGACCCGAACTCATACCTCTCGGTCTTTTTAGAGGTGTGTGACACATTGAAGCTCAATGGAGTTTCTACCGATGCCATTCGACTGCAACTATTTCCCTATTCACTTAGGGATAAGGTGAGAGCATGGCTTCATTCTTTGCCTCCCAGGTGCACTACCAGATCGGATGAGCTTACTAGAGCTTTCCTTGCCAAATTCTTCCCACCAAGCAAAATGGCAAGTTTGAGGAGCCAAATCACCAACTTCACCTAAAGGGATGATGAGACACTCTACGAGGCTTGGGAGGGGTTCAAAGACTAGTTACAGTTGTGCCCTCGCCATGGCCTTCAATGATGGATGATTGTTCATGCTTTCTACAACGGAGTGACCCAACCTGTAAGGTCCACTATTGATGTGGCGGCAGGAGGAACCTTGATGAATAAGACTGAGGACAAGGCCTATAATTTCATTAAGGAGATGGCGCTCAACAATTTTTAATGGTCCAATGAACGAGGCCAACCCAAGTGAGTTGGAGGTAAGCTTGAAGTTAATGCACTTAGTTTTTTTAATGTTAAAGTAGATGCTATGACTCAAAGGTTGAAACGATTGAATTTGAATGCTATGAATTCTAGTGCCCCTCCCCCATCATATGAAATATGTGGTTCCATTGACCCACTACAAGAAAATTGATATTGGACGAGGAGCACTTTCGTCGCCCAATGGGACAATTCGACGCCCTTTATTTAGGGCGGCGAAATGGTTTTCGTCGCGAGTTCGACGTCTAAATGTTAAGGCCCACAAAAAGGGCGCTGAAATGTCTTATTCGGCGTATATATGGACTGTATGGGCCACAAAAATTTTCGTCGCCCTATTTTGCATATGGCCTTGCTTTCGGATTTGTGGCCTACATGTGCTATAGGGCCACGAATATTTTTGCGGCACATTTTTGTATGGGGCCTTGCTTTTATGTTTTCGCGGCCCTTACAATGTGTACGATGTCAAAAGTTTTTGTGGCCCATCCATTTGTAGGGCCTCAGTTTTCATTTCGTGGCGCTGTCTGCATGGAGGACCACAAAATTTTTTGTCACCCTTTGTCGAGTGGGCCTCAATTTGCTGTTTCATAGCCCTATTGCTCACTAGAACATTGCTTTCATAGTGTTGGGCATTGAATTTTTTTGTATGATTTCCTGGGTTGTTCAATACAGGATAATCTGAACTGTACAAACATGTCCAATAAAGCAACAATATATATTAATAAAATTCATTTACTTTGATTGCTACTAATTACCATGGAAACATTCATACATGTATATACTTTAGTTTTTACAATACCCAAAATATGAAAATGGAATAACCAATGATAGTTTTCTGTCAAAAAAAGGAAATCAGAAGCAGATACATACTAGACAAGTGAAATATATATGGGAATTGTACATATTACAATGTGATATGTGCAAAATGATTTTTCACTTGTCTCTGAGGCCCACAATTAACCTCTTGCATTCTTTAAGAAGAACATGTATCTACTCCTTGTCATCATGCCTTGTTCTATATACCCAAAAAATTGATGTCCATGGCTTGATTTAAATAAACCTAACATCGAGCAATCAAGAATGAGCAAAAGGAAACATTGCGCAAAGCAAAATAATAGATTAAAGAAGCTTTGAAAAGATTCAGTAATCAAGAATGAGCAATCAAGAATGAGCAAAATAAACCCAGCATCAAATGTATGTAAACATTGAAGAAGCTTCCAAAAGTGCTTAATAATACCTTCAAATTTTTACATTCGGATGACAAAATATGTCAGCATCAAGAGTAGCTTGTCAAAACAAAAAGCGACATCAACAATGTCAGAATAAAGAAAAGATATAGAAGATAACAAATTCTCACTATTTGAGCAAAAAGAAAGCAGAAATGAACAGGCTAGGAAGATATAGAAGATTCCAAATTCTCACATAGTTCTGATGTATAAGTCCTGCTGATGTTATATTTCTCTTCCACCAAATTCTCCTTTTCATCAACCAAGGAAGCAAAAGAAATCCTCAATAGAAGAAACATATCTAACATATGCATTTTACTACTCATAATCCTCAATAGATTGACCAAACAACAAGTATACCTATCTTGAATTCAATAATATGTACACACACAGAAGAGCAACATCTTAGTTATTAAAAAGAAATATTACACCTTGTTGATGGACTTGTATTGTAATGACGGAGTTGTGAGCCCTTCTTAGATGAAAACTCTGAAGCACTATACTGGCTATTCAGAAAGACAGCTGAAGTAAGAATATTTTTGGTATCAAAGTTGTTGTATGTCTTTTGGTCACACAAGATGACAATTTATGCATAAAAACTATGTGCAGGGAGTGTGCTAAATTGTAAGTCAGCTACCACTTTGCCGCACCAGAGAACAGGTTTAGGGCATTCTACAAAAAGTTCTCAAAACTAGACATGGGTGCGGTAGCCCTTTTACTGAGTAAATACAAGAACTTTTATTTTGCATTGTTTGATTTGATTGTAGCCAAATCTATGATTTCCTGAGTAAATACAAGAACTTTTACTTTTCATGGTTCCACCAAACTCGTGCTCTTTACTTCCTCAATAGTGAAATACCACATATTGCAGGTTATGTTATGTGGCCTGTATTTCTACTATGGCAATATGCGCGCAAGCTTTGATTGACAAAGCACATTACAATACATAAAGAACAAACTATACCCAATTCTTATGGCCCAATTCAGACCTCGAACCTAAACCGATCAAAACCAAGCTTGTTCCATCGAATGCTCTTGCCATATATGTACCTAATTATGACCCTAACCTGAATTTGATATGACACTGTTCAACATGCTAATGGCAAATACTTGTGTGATTGAGGATACGGTCAAAACTGTCTTTCCAATTACTATGATGGACTAGATTGGTATGAGGGCCATGTCAGTATGCAAAAATAAGTTATAATCCAGAAATAAAATGTGAGCCTGAAAACTAATAGATGAGGTGTAAAATGCACTTATCCAAAACAGCTCTATGGCAAAGACATAGGACTTTCTCGAACAGCAAGCAACATGGCTACTTCTCTGTTACCCAAGTATTTCACTCTATCCCTATCAAACTCTTCTTCCTTTCCTAATTCAACCAACATCACAAAATGCTCCTTTTCAAACCCGCCAGAAAAGTCAACTACCCTAAAAAGATCAATAGTTCTAGCACAAACAAAGAAGAAAACCCATGGCTATTTTAAAGGATGGCTACAACAAAATACCTCAAAGAATTACAAGTCCATCAATAGGGACTTAAAATCATAGCTGTAGCCATGACAATTACAAAAACCATGCCAGACACTGACTACCTTTAACAAAAACCCAACTCTGACTCAGAGAATCTGCCAGACAACAAGAACTTAGCTTTAACACAAATAGCTATAGCCATGAAAATTATAAGACCGTCAACAGGGACCTAAAATCACAGCATACCACAAACACTGACCAAGCAACCCCAAATATCCAATAACCCAGCAGCCACAAATATCTAATAACCCAGCAACATGACTTGGCATATAGCAACCCAATTGGATAATAACAGCCAGAAAACAAAAATGCAGACACCAATCTAGCTCAAATTGTGAGAGAGAGAGAGAGAGAGAGAGAGGAGCCAGATAATGAATTCAGGTATCACTTCACTATGGAAGGGGGGAGAGAGAGACAGAGAGAGAGAGAGAGAGAGAGAGAGAGAGAGAGAGAGAGAGCAGAAAATGAAATAAATTGAGAAAAACTGAAAAATTAATGTACCTGAGCGATTTATATGCCATGGTTCAGATTATGCAGCATCTCTATGACCTCTGGTCTAATTTTCTTTTCTCTCTCTATTGGTTCCTTCTTCTGTTTAAGCTCTATCTCTATCAATTCCTACTTGAGTTCATTATCTCTCTCTATTGCTTCAGATTTCATTCGTTTAATTTTAACTTTTATCTCTGAGTTGGCTGTTTCCCTGACTTGACCTTGCAGAGCAGCCTCTTTTTGCTGGAGTTGTTGGATTTCAGTAGCGATTTCGACCCTCACCTTAGTCAATTGTCCTCTGCCTTTTCTTGGTGGCTGTGGACCAGGCCTAAG
This sequence comes from Carnegiea gigantea, assembly GCA_029747015.1. NCBI lineage: Eukaryota > Viridiplantae > Streptophyta > Magnoliopsida > Caryophyllales > Cactaceae > Carnegiea > Carnegiea gigantea. The sequence continues at coordinate 115,025 of JAKOGI010001403.1, forward strand.
CCCTCTATGGTAACCTAACTTTTCTTTCATATCCAAGAGATAAGCCTCTTTGAGAGACAAGTAGTCTGCACCTTTCTTTTTTTAGCTCATATGGAGTTCCTTATATTCTTCATACTTCACCGCTGCATCAGGATCCCAGGATCCATCTTTACGCCTGCTTACAACATATAATAAGATTCATTGGTTCATATATTAAAAGAGATAAGTATACAAAAGATGAATACAAATACACCTTTTTGTCCTCTCCCATAATTGAACATATGCATGAACTTCTTCAATTTGTTGGGTAGGATCTTGTGCATCGTCATGGTTGGGATCTGGACAAGAGTCTTGGGGGTGCATTAGTGATGGAATTATCTATAAAAAAAAGAACCTAGTTAAAGCAAATAGTTAAATATGAATATATGACTACATGAAGCTACTTTCGCTAACTCACCACATCATGATAAATTTTAGCAGTTGGCTTAGCACCGTTTGTTGGTTTTATCTTTTGCCTCAACCTATTTTCCTAATCTTTTTCACTTATATGCTACAAGACGATAATTAGGTAAATATGAATGCAACAAACCATAATTAAACAACCAACCTAATGTGAGCCTTTAGATAAAGAGTGATCATAAGATACCTGCTGCTTCGGATCTGCCCAATGGTTAACTAGCTAATCCCATTTGTCTTTCTGCACTTCTGGAGGCTTATTGCTAATAGCCTGAGTAATGGTCTTTCCGATAAAATGTTCTTCCTTTAGCCTGTACCTCCAACCTCTAAAAAGTAGTATACATTGTAGTTCCAATGCACGACCGACATTAATTCCATCGGTTTCTGTAGGCAAATTCCATTCTACCTAGATTGGGGCAAATAAATGCACAAACATTAAAGTGAAAGTGAACCTCTGACTTGATAAACTAAGTGGAACAAAAACGAATCACATGGGCAGCACCTTATTGTTGGATTTCATACATTCAACATGATAAGCTATATAATTGTAAATTTACCTTGATTTTGCCCAACAATCTTGTCTTCGCATCTTTATCCATCCTAATCCAGTTCTTGTAAGGAAAGGATTGTGTTAAATAACTTATAAGAAACATAATTATGATTACTTAACTGGGTAGTGCAAGAGTTCAAGTAAACTGGGTAGTGGAATAATAACTAGGTAGTGCCTAATTTGTGTTTCAAAGTCTAAAAGTATCTATGTTAACTTGGCCAAACAGCTTCAAAGAAAATTAAAATAAATTACCTTAAATCTAGTGGGCAGAATTCCTTCCCCACTTACTACACTCACCAATGAAGCGGTTAGCATTTTTACCAATAACACATTCCATGTCCGGTGTGATCTTCGCAAAAGGCTTAACATTAGGGTTTTACTCCCTTTCACGTATTGAGTTCAAGCCTCTAGGTAGCCCACACTTGCGAGCTTCAAATTTCCATATAAATAAGTAATCATCAACATCGTTGGCAAATTTAACTTATTACATATGTATTCAAACCCAAACCGAAAAAAATTAATTACCATTCCGAAGTGCTTGCTGGGCTCTTCTTTTCCGCCTATAAGTCAAAGGAGGTTGCACATCATTTTGACTAATGTCACCTGTTAGGGTTGGGGCTGGTTCTGTGACACTACAACTTGGGAAGATGTGTTTACTGCCACATTCCTACTATAAGAGCGGCAATATCAACAACAAAAATATGATAACTATCAAACAATTAGAATACATTAACAAATGCAAAACTATATTTCTTACCACTATTCACTACCAATACCATCATCTGATTTATACTCTTCAAGGTCCCTATCAAATGAATCTATATCTGATTCCCTATCTGAGAATTCATCCTCATCACCCTCGCTCACCACATTCTCATCATTTTCATCATTGTTGTCCTAGAGGAAATTAGCATCCACTAGGTTTGCATCAACTATCTTCGTATCAATAATGTCATGCTTCACATCATCCCCAATAAGAGGAATTTCTTCATCATCCCCCTCTTGAATCTCTATAGGATTAGTTATCTCAATCTTCATATTTTCCCATATTAACTCATTACAACCATCAACATCATTAGCATTAGGGAAATCAAAATAGTAACGCGGATTCATAGTTATAACCCATTTCCATTGCGGATCATTGTGAGCTGGAATATAAAACCTTGACAGATTTAACAAGCTAAAGCAAAGGGTTCATTTGTCTGTAAGTTATGAGTCACATTAATTAGTGTTCCCCCAAGCTTGTCCCTTTTAATGCCTCTCCCTTCATTATATACATCAAACCATCTACACTTAAACAATATAACTTTGGGACTTATATGATTTTTAATGGCATCATATTCTAACACAATGACCTCCTTCAGTACACCATCAAAATCTTTATTTCCATTTTTTGTTCCCCCCTCAACTACCACGCCACTATTTTGTGTTTTTCAATTTCTTTGATGCCTTCTTGTGTGAAACCTAAATCCATTAATTACATATCCTTCATAACTAGTAACACCTTTCATTGGACCTCAGGCCAAACACAACAATTCTTCCGTCACTCTTTGATCCCCTTCATGCCAAAGTTGTATAACCTATGTACACATACAATCAGTTACGACAAAGACAAAAGAAAAATCCATAATGTAAGTATTTGGCAATATAAAGTTATCTTACTTTACTCTTAAACCAATTGGAGAAGTCAGGTTTTTGTACATTAACGGTGCTGTCATATTCACTGATGATATGAAAACTCACACAATCAATAACATATCCATTAATTTGTAACTATATATAGCTCACTATATAGGGACACTTACTCATAAAAAAGTTCTGCCTCTTTATAATTTTTTAAGACATAAAGCTAAGCCAATTTCTAATCTTCACAGCTTAATTGCTTAAAATTAACCTTCCCTATCGGCTTCCCTACCTTGGTAAATATGGACAAATGGTGGGGTTGGTCTACTTCCATAGTATCATTGTGGTCTACATGGTTGAATTTTATCTCTGTCATAGACAAATATCTAGAACAGAAGGTTAGGCATTCATTTTGAATATAACCCTCTGCAACACACCCTTCAGGATAATTTCTGTTGCGCACGTTTGTTTTATATTTGCACATTCCCCTAAGAAAAAACAAGGAGCATTAGTTATCCATGCTTTCAAAATATCAAGAAGAATTTTATTACCTTTCAACATAATATATCCATCAAGAAGGAACAGGGCCAGCCAACTTAGCTTTGGTTGCTAAATATACAACAAGATGCACCATTACATCAATGAATGCTGGAATAAATATACGCTCTACCTTGTAAAGAGTAATTGCAATATCTTTCTCCATTTGCTCTAGAATGTTTGATATCTAAGGTTCTAGAACACAACTTCTTGAAATAATTACTAAGTTCCACTAGAGGTTCAAGAACCTTTTCATCCAACACACCTCGAAATGCAGGCAAAAGCAAGTCTTACATGAAAACATGACCGTCATCACTTTCATTCCCAAAAGCCTTCCATCATCTAATGTCACACATCATGAAATGTAAGAAGAATATCCATCTGGGGCATGTAAACTCGATAATAAGGCAACCACTTGTCTTGTTTCACTTAAGGTCAAGTTAAATGGTGCTTTTGGAACTTGATACTTGTCTCTAATCAACTTAGCTCGCAATTTATCATGCATATTCATTTTTTTAAGATCCAATCTAGCATTCAATGAATCCTTATTCTGACCAGGTATGCCAAGTAATGTCCCCAGAATATTATCACATATATTCTTCTCTATATGCATGACATCCAGGTTATGTCGAATAAATAGATGCCTCCAACATGAAAGTTCATAAAAGATGCTTCTCTTCTTCCATTGGTGCACCAAATATCTGTCACCTCTCTTTTGCTTACCCTTTGCATCTTTCTCAAAATCATCTTCATAATTGCTAAGTTGTTCACAAACACCATGGCCACTTAGGGAAATACGAGGAGGTCTTCTTTCAGGTCTCTTATTAAAAGATGTCCTATTGGTCCCCCATTCATGATCCGGTTCTAAGAACCTATGATGTCCCATATAACACCTCTTTTTTCCATGACACAGCCTTTCAGAGCGTGTGTCTTTATGATAATTAAGACAAGTGAGAAATCATTTCATACTCTAACTAGACACATTGGCGTAGCCTGGAAAGTCACGCATTGTCCACATCAGCATAGCAAACATATCAAAAAACTCTTTGCTATGAGCATCATATGTTCCTACCCTAACCTCCCACAACACTTTAAGCTTATCTATAAGTGACTGTAAAAACACATCAATATCATTACCAGAGGCTTTAGGGCCAGGAATTATCAAAGAAAGCATAAAATTGGTGCTACTCATGCACATCCAAGGAGGTAAATTATAAGGCACCAATATTACCGGCCATATGCTATATCGACTACTCATTTGTGCTACTGGATTAAACCCATCAGTAGCTAAGGCCAACCTTACATTTTGTGGGTCTGAAGAAAAATGTATGATATAATTCATTCACATGCTTTCATACCTTGGAATCACCTGGATGTCTCAATTTACCATCACCAGTGCACCCCTCTTTATGCAATCTCATGTGTTCAGCTACCTTTGAGGACATAAACATCCTTTGCAGCCTTGCTATTAATGGAAAATGCCTAAGGACTAGGCATGGCACTCTTCCTGCCTTTGAAGTCCTTTCATCATCCGTGTCGATATCATTATTATCTTTCATATCAACTTTCTCTTTCTATCAAGATACAGAGCATTTTGGACATTCATCTAGGCCTCTATTCTCTTTCTAATATAGAATGTAGTGGTTCATACATGCATCAATTTTGATATAATCCAAACCCAAGGCTTTTGTATAATTTTTTGCCTCATAAGAATTTTCAGGAAAGTTCTTATCATTGTTAAATGCTCTTTGAAGTGACCTAAACAACATAGAAAACGATTTATCACTCCATTTGCAACTCACTTTAATATGAAGTAAAGTGACGATAAACTCTAACCTAGTAAATGTCCTACAATCAGGATACAACTCTGCCTCGACATCTTCCATAAGCTTCTGAAACTCTTTCGGCACCACATTTTGACCACCGTCATTCTCTGTATGGTCCTCAATAGACCTAAAATTACCAAAGTTCATAACATTTGTTGCTTCGCACACTAATGGCCTCATATCATCATATGCCATAAAACTTTCAGCTCTATCTGATGCTTCTGCTTCTATCCCATCATCACTACTATCGATATGATCTTTATATTCTCCATGATGTATCCATGGATCATAATTCCTCAATATACCCCAAACTATTAAGTGATTATGAATCGTGCTTCGATTATGAAATAAACACAAATTGCAATTCACACATGGACACCTCATCTCTGTTCCATATTCCTGCCACCAAAGGCAAGCTCTAAAAATTCATTAATGCCTGCTATATAATCGGGTTTTCTTCTATCACTAATTCCCGTGTGATTCATCCAACTTCAATCTCTATCCATCCCTGAATGAAATGTTAAAACAAAAATAATTTAAAAACCCCTTCATGATATGATAGGATTGTGTTAATATAAACACCATTAGACAAGAATCAATCAACCAAATAATATAAAGTTCCATGTTATGTACCTACTCTGAAACGAATAGTGTCTTCAATTTCTCTTCCTCCAGTCACAATTAAATCTGAAAAAATGATCAAAATATGAAGAAGCTATTAGCAGAATTAATACAAGAGTGGATTTGTTGAAGATAAGAAATCATAACATCCTTCGTAGAAATCAGTACATCCTTCAGAGAAACAAACCTAATAAGAAATCAGTCACAGCTAATTTGTTGAAAATAAGAAATGATCAAAATAGAAAGAAGCTATCAGTACATCCTTCAGAGAAAAAATGCGACAAATTTGGTATTGGGGCCCATAGAACATAACAGAACAACAAAATAAATGTCGATGCCCATTTTCTAAAAACTCGCCGCCCAATATCTAGTTTCTTGTAGTACAAGGTAGGGGACAGTGGCCTGATCCATCATGTGGGTATAGACTTTATGTTGGTGGATACAACATCTGTATACAATATTATCATTGAAAGACGAGCACGTAAGTCTATAAAGGCTACTATGTCAACTTATGCCCTAGAAATGTAGTTTAAGTCTAATGAAGGTTTCACAACCAAAATCTTGGAGCAACCTCGGAATGTCAGGCGATGTTATAAGTGCACATCTAGAACCTTCAAGTAGTAAGGAGACATTTCCTTCCAACAAACTCTTATAGGAATAAGAGGTAGGCAATCTGGACATAATCTAGATGAGTATGAGCTATTCACAAAGCAATGAACCTTGACCCTCCACTAGGGGTCTGGCTAGAAGAAGTCCTCTTAACTGAAGAACTTGAAGAAGCTTCCTATATGGAGTGAGGATTGGAAGAGGATTTAAAGCAAAAGTGTAGTAAGATCAAGGCAAGACATCAAGCCTATTACCAAAAGCTAGCCTACCACCAACTAGAAGCCTCAGCTAAGTGAAGGTCCTAGAAGAAAAACTTTAATACTAGAAACTTAAGAAGAGGTGACCTAGCATATGCATAACTTTAGACTAGTTCAAATACTTGTTAAAATTTTTAGTATGAAAGTTTCTTAGGATAGTTTTATGCTGCCCCAAATAAATCGTGCACTTAAAGTGAACACTTATAATATTCTAAGAGTGTGGCTATAAGAAAATAAAATACCAGGAGAATTCTATTATGTTATGATCAGAGCCTAAAGTATAGAAATAACTATGTCTCATATCTTATCATGGATAAATATTGAAAATTTTGCTAGCAATCACGCAAGACACGAGTAAATTCTTATAACTTTGTTAAGGGGCATAAACTAGAACACACTTTGAAGCTAAGTCGGGGAAAAATTCCAACTTTGGTATCTAAAAGCTCTTTAAGGGGCATAGTCTCGAAGGCCTGTAAGTTCTAGTGAGGAACTTCATTCGTATTGAGGATAGAAACCTCACCTTTGGGGGGAAGAAGCTCACCACCAACCTGGAAAGTGTTGGACATATGAACAAAGCTAGGAACATTATACTTATCTCTGAAGTGAGAATGCACCCTTTGATTCCCTAACAAAGCTCCTCCTCTAAGAGGGTAAGGAGAAGCTAAGGAGCTAGCTAAAGCCCTTAGGATAACTATCTTGAAATCTCCCTATTGCTTCTTACTCAACTTCTCCCTTACAATAACATAGATGAGGGGCAGACTGAACCCCTAAATATAATACAGATGTTTGAATCCCGAAGATGTGAAAAAAATTGACCAAACCTAATTACTTACAGGAAAACAGAATTCTAAAAGTCGCCAGTAAAGGAATCTCTAATCGTAGCTTGAGAATGACTTTACATTTCTACTCCTAAACTATAGAAAGAAAACATAAGGTTAAGCAGGCAAGAAGGAAATGTCTTAGAGAATGACTTTGCATTACTATTATTTAGTGAAGAAGGTAAGAAAAATAAAGGCAAGGGACCAGATGTGATAAAGCTTATGGACTTGTATAAAGTAATTATGATAGATAGGGTTATAGAAGTCCATAATTTCATGCAAGAACATCTTAGAGGATCACATTCAAATATCGAGAATGGATTGAAACCTTTAAATTTTAAAATTCAAATTTTATTGCAAGGTCTCAGAAATCTTTACAAGGCTTAGACAGTAAATCATCCTAAGAGAAAAGAGAGAGGCAAGAGAAAGAAAGAGTATGATGAAGAATGGTCATGGGATCCAAACAATCACCTAACGCACAAAATCATCTCCACTTCTCTCCTTGATAAAGAATAGTCATCAGTCATCCCTTAAGAGCCAGGTCTATTACACCTTAATGCCTCATAGCATACTCAGGTGACAGGCTAACTCACAACTGAGAGCAACTCAAGAGCCATATTGATGTTCTAGCGCATGCATACAGAAATCAAGCATTTATTATCAAAAAAAACTGTCTAAGGATGTCATAAAAAGGTCAAAATTATTGGCTTAAATAATGAGGAATTCACTGACCATTATTTTAGGGTGGAGGCTATGGCTGCCAATTAGCTACTAAGCATGTTTCAAAGTTTGGTCTATGCCAGCAAGCCAGACACTCACCAATCTACAAAGTCAGACATCCAATAATTAAAAGCTTCGGTAGTGTGACTAGAAGTGTGCATTAAAGATAACCTAATTTTCTCAAGGATATAATCACTTAACCGTATAATTAAAGTTACAAACGTTTTAATAGAAACAATATTATCCCTAGTATGCAAGCTGAGTTTGGCTATTTGATCAATGCATGAACACCTAACACATATGGTGACAATCCATTTCGATTTATTTAAAGAAACAAAGAGAAATTGAAATAAACATAGGTTGGCAAGCTCCCCAAAAATCAGCACAACATATAAAACAATATACGGGAATATTCTATGGAAGCTGGACCAGCTTGTTGTCTGATCTTGTTATCTGATATGGGAGATACCAACAGGTGAAAGTGATACTCACCTTCAGTTAAAAACCGATAGCACTATGGAAGCACAAGCATAAACGGACTAAGTTTTAGACGCTCAGCCAGCAACTTAGGTAGATATCTACCCATATACACAAGATCCATAAGATATAGATGGAGGGCCACCTTTGAGAGCAACCATATCACATAATAAACAAGTTAAAATTATAATAATCATTGGGGTACTGTGAAACAAAAATGGCTACCCTTGCAAATTTGGGTTGACAAATGAGGAGTTCACATAATCGAGACTCTCCCCATCACCAACCAGACACTTTCAAATGATTTATCAAGAAACTTGAACTGATCAGAGCTTAATTCTCTTGTTCTCAATCAAAATGCTCATTATGCATCAGAAATTAAAAAACCTAACTGAATTTATAGAGCACCCACATCACGAGACCACCACTAGCATATTATTTAATCATATTTAAACTTTATCACACTAGAAGACACTCAATTCGAAGAAGAGCTCAAATCAAATACCAAAACACCCAAATTCAAGATCTTCGTCAATTAAGAAGTAAATAAATCAATCAGAGACTTCATCTTGAAAAAAACAAAAGGGTTTCATTCAACCACAGAACAAAAACCAACTGAAAACAATAAACATAAACTAAAATAACATAAAAATGAGATAGCATGAGTATTACCCTCGTGAGCTCCTTCAGGCTAAAACCTAAAGAAAAACTGGTGCTTGTCCTTCAAAATCGAATAAAAACAAACAAAATCAAACAATAATTGAACATAATTGAACAAAATCAAACAAAATGGAACAAGGATGAGCATTATTTAGGAAATGCCTGAGAATCAAAGTGAATGAGCGACCCCTTCAAATAGCTGCACCAGGCTTGAACGTCAGCCTCCGATAGACAGCAGGCTTGAATGCCTTCAAGCCGGACTTCAGGCGAGGGTTAGGTCAGGGGGACTGAGTGAGGGTGTCGACCGAAATGAAGAGGGTGAAGAGATGGGGCAAAATGAAGAGGATTTGAGCGAGGGTTAGGTCGGATGAGGGTTTAGCCACGTAAAGTTTCATTCAAACTTTCACAAAAATGAGTAGCGGCCAAACTGAGCACCTAATTGTTTTTTCTTTTTCTTTTTGGTCTAAGGCCACGAAATATAAAATCTAACACCTTATTTAAACTAAAGGGCCGCGAAAATATCATTTTGTTGCCTTAATTATGGACAGAGACCACAAAATTATTTTCGTTGCCTTGTATTAAGTTAAGGGCATCAAAATTAACTTTGTCGCCTTCTAATATAAATTTCGTGGCCCAATCCTGTTTTTCTTGTAGTGACCATTTGACTGAGAATTGCCAAGTTAGGAGTCCTTTTTCCCAAAACACTAGTGACCAAGTTAATTATGTCAATAATTTCAACCCGAGACTAATCAATGACCCTTATTCAAACACTTGTAATCCAAGTTGGAGGAATCATCCAAATTTCTCACATAGGCCTAATCCTTCCACAATGCCCCAAGTGAATGCTAGGCAACCCTCAGGATTTCAAAGACATCCCTTTCCCCAACGAGCTCCCCAAAAGTCCAAGTTAGAGGCCGTGATGGAGAGTATGCTTTTGGCGCAACAAACGTAATATGAGTATGTAAAGCAATTAGCCTCTAAAGTTAATGTGCTTACTACTCATAACAAGATGTTGGAAGCTTAAACTACCCAACAAGCTAACTCTTCACCTTCACCTCTGAGTAGACTGTTGAGTAAACCCGAATCTAATCCCCGTGAGCATTGTAATTGTGTTACCTTGAAGGAAGGGGAACAGGACCTTAGAGACCCCGAGGACATTCCACTAGAGGAGGGTAGAGAGATAATCATGGTTGCGAGCCAGGAGAGAAATGATGGCGGCAAGCCCAAGACTTTTATAGAAAATGATAGCTTGGAGATCCCCACAGTTTTTCCACCTAAGCTTCCTGACCCCGGTAGCTTTTCCATCCCATACGTTATAGGAAAAGTGGAAATTGAAAGAGCCTTATGTGACCTTGGTGGAAGTGCCAGTTTAATGCCCTACTCTTTGTTTCATAGGCTTCCTTTTCGACCCTTACGACCCTTATCCTTTTCACTCCAATTAGCAGATGGTTCTGAAACATGACCTTTAGGTAAATTAGAGGATTTGCAAGTCAAAATAGACGATATTTGGGTATTTAAAGACTTTATCATTCCTGATACGACTAAGATCGATGATGCCCAAATTATTCTCAATAGGCCTCACTTGGCTACTTCAGGTTGCAATATTGACGTAAAAGTACAGTAGATAACTTTTGATGTAGAAGGGTGTTATGCTATGTTCTGTTTTATGGATGAGAAAGTGGTTTCTCCTAATTCTTCCCTATCAAATGCATTTCCCCTTTCTCTTGAGATTGACATGGAGGATGGTTGAATTGTCAAGACCCTTTCGATTTTGAATGGATTTCTACTGAGGATCTCAACCAATGGTATGTTAAGATGGAGTTTATTGCTCCTACACCACCTAGCTTACACAAGGTTGAGGCCTATGCTTCTAATGAATCTCCTATGAGTGATTATTGTAGGTTTTCCCAAGTGGTTCTCTCTTTGCCTCCTGGGGAAGGAGTCGAGTTAGACTTTGATCTAGGGATTGAACATGATGATATTGGCCAGTCTGATGGACCACGCAATCAGTTTTTCTTATACAGTGATAATTCATTTTTTATGGCGTCATTTGATGATGAAGAAAGACCTCCAATCTGAGTATCTGAGGTGATATCTTCAGTTGAAGGATTATAATTTTGTGGTTCACAACAAAAATTTCATCCATACGCTTACCAATCCCGAGCATACATAGAAGCATGGTCAAGCTCTTAACCTTAAAATAGCGCTCTTTAGGAGGCAACATAAGCTCTTTTATAGCTTTGATTTCCATTTTTTAGGTAGTTTTTCATAAATGAGAAAAAAAAGAGAGAAGAAGCGCATAAAAGAAAAAAAAGCAACAAAAGAGAGAAGAGAAGAAACAAATGCAACAAGAAAAAGGAAGAAAGATAATAGGCACGAACGGCCCGTATTACCCAATACGGCCCGTAGCGTGTCCACCTTACAACAATAAAAAAATCAGTATCCAGTAGCTACCACGGTCTAACCGTCGTTCCGCCCACAATCCGTGGTTGACTGCTATAGGCCGCAGTCAAGGGTTTCAACCGCAGTGACTTTCCACTTTCCCTCACATTCATCTTCCACCTCGACACACACTCTCTCTACCTCCCACTTTCTCTCCCTAAACCATCCATCGTTAAACCTTCAATTTCTCACTCATTTCTTCCCATTTTCACTCCATTTTCATTCAAATTCTTCCTTTTCTCTTAATCTTTCTCTTTCTCCAATAAATTTCATCTCTTTCCCCCATTTCTTCTCCAAGTTCATCTCACTTTCACCACTTCTCCATAACCATCTTCTTCTCTCTCTAATTCTTCCTCATTTTTCACTTAAAATCTTCATTTTCCCTTCTCACACCTTATTTTTGAGGTTTTTGTTTCAATTCTCTTAAATTTTTCAACCATGGCACCTACCAAGAGACAAGGGAGCATCAAGGAGGTAGGGACATCTAGCTAAGCACCATTCAAACCCCAACCGACCTCCTGTACTTCCATCAATGCATGGGCCCGAGGTAATCTTCCTCACCCCGTTGGTTTGACTAACCCCGAACATGTTGCTAGATACAGTTGTTTGAATGAAGAAATTATTATGGCAACTTATTATTATGATGAGGAATTTTTGGGACGTTTAGGATTGTCGGATGATATATAATGGTTGTTTGCACGGGGGATTATGGGATATTTTATTGAAATGAAAGAGCATATATATCGAGACCTCACTCCAGAATTTCTGAGCACTTTACATGTTGAGGCCAATCGAAGGCCTCAATGTCAAGCGGGGTACATTTCATTTTATTTGCAAGGGTAATTTTATGAGTTGAACTAGGTACCTTTAATAGAATATTTGGTTTTACACCTGGCACGGACTTACCAAATCGTCAAGTCCCCCGTGAATTCAACCCGAAAGCATTTTGGGGCAAGCATTCGGGGACCTTTAGGAACAATGTTAGTTCTATAAAATGCACCCATATTAGGAACCCTTACATTCAGGTGGCTCAGCATATTCTCGCTTGTTGTTTGTTTGCTCAGGATGACAGTTTGAATGTCACGAGATTGTCTGAGTTATACCTTATGTCTTGTATGCTAAATGGTGTTCAAGTTGATCCTGGGTCATCTTTGAATTGTATAGTACAACTGTTAGCACTAAGGGTATGATAGTCATTGGCGGTGTGATCACCACCATTGCTAGGTTTTTGGGTGTTGAGCCCACTTCTGAGGATCGCATTTCTAGGTCCGAGCGGCTTGATTAGCCAGTTTTAAGCTAATGAACTTTTACAAAGTAGAGGCTAGACCTTTACGCTAGATTTATTCTGGGGATCAGCTTATGCCGCTTTCCAATGTTGATCGAACCATCCTACTTCACCGGGCTAACCTTTAATGGGTACCTAGTGATTAGCTGAGGTTATTCAACCTGCACCTCCTCCACCCCCATTTGCTTGCCAAGCCGGACCTAGTTCCTCCTCCAACCTACCCCCACTTACTTCACCAGGCTAACCTTTAATGGGTACCTAGCTATTAGCTGAGGTTATTCAACCTGCACCTCCTCCACCCCCATTTACTTGCCAAGCCGGATCTAGTTTCTCCTCCAACCTACCCCCACTTACTATGCAGATCTCCAAGCCACCTTTAGGTCCATTCAGGAGGAGCAAGTGCCCCTTCGAGCCTATATTGCCTCTGAGAATGCCGCCCTTCATGACTTTGTCCAAGAACGGCATGACAAGCTCCGTAGGATGCTTGCAACTGAAACCCAATATTTTCAGGACTGTAAGGCTTGTCTTGAGACTTGGCGAGATTGGCATATCTCTTATTGTCGACCTTCCTATCCTCCTTCCCCACCTCCCTTCTGACTGCTTCTTGTTACTTCCCTTCCCTTTTCTACTATGTGCTCACATTAAGGACAATGTTTTCTTCCAGCATGGGGGAGTTAGTCAGTTAATTGACTGCATTGTATATATTGTTCATGCCTACATTTAGAGTTGCATTTCAGGTTTAGTTTTAAGTAGCTAGGGCATGTTAGAGGTACATTTAGGTTTCTTTTCACTTTCAGTTCCTTTCATAGTTTTTTTCTCTTTTCTTTTCTTGGTATTGGTATTAGGAACATGCATTCACTAAAAAAACAAAAAAATCGCAAAAATTTAAAAAAATAAAAAAATTAAAAGAGAGGAAAAAATCCTCCGATGATGAACTTGGTAGACTAGGTAGACTTCTTTGATTTAGATTGATCCTTTGATTTAGCCAATTGTACATAACAGTGTTTGAGAACGAGTTTGCGAAAATAAGCTTTATATTTTGACCATTTGTTGCGTGTGAATTGATTACCCCATGATTCTTTACATGAATGTTGGTATGTGTCTCCTAATGAGCTAGGTATGACCTTGGTGGATGACCCGTGAGGCTTTGAGCTTTTAAATACTAATTTATTAATTTAGTCTCTTGTCAATTCACGAGCGACTCTTCCTCGACATCATTTCTCTATAACTTGCTCTGACTCTCATTCAAGATCACATTTAGCATATGCATTGAGTCAACATGATTGAGGCATTCTTTGACTTGTTAACCCAAAATACCAAATAGCCACCTTTGTTATGCATAATATAACCCTTGCTAGCCGCTTTGAGCTTACATACGTTCCTTTGATTTGAACCTCCGAACATAGCCTTTGGCTAAACATTTACCTAACCCTTAAGCTAAGACTAGAGGAGCATTTCATCCTTGTAGATCGAGTTTGATTGGGAATTAGTAAGGTGCATTGAGATCTTTTTAGTGGATAATTAATGAATGGATTTGTGTTCTTGTGTTTGTATTATAAAAATCCCTTGTCTTCTTGTGCAAAGCTTAGAGAAGAGTTGAAATTGAAGGTTGATATGGATTCCCTTAGTCAACTCATTTGAAAAAGGAAAAAAATGAGAACAAGAAAGGAAAAACAAAAATAATTAAAATGAAAAAAAGGGAAACCAAAGAAAGAGAAAAAGAGGGGGAAAAAAACAAAGAATAAAGGAGTGTTGGCCTTGTTTGGATTGTAAAAAGTATATGTGGCTTTCAACTCTTTTTATCTTCATTTGGTTGTGAAAGGGGATGTATTTTGTTATTATATTGTATAGGTTCGAGGAGAGTATTGCATAAGCGCATTGGAAACATCTAGCTCTTAGTCTATGACTTCTAGCTCAACATTTCCAAAATATTCGTTCCCCTCTTATGTTTACCCATGGCCCCGTTACAACCTCATAAAGTCCTCATGATTGTCTAATGTGTATTGCATACTAGTGATGGCGAATTAGAGAGTCTTATGAAGCTTATGGTAGATTTGAGTTCATGGAATGAGAACTAAGGGAACTTTCCTACATTTTGAAACATTTGTGTGATGAGTGTCATATGACTATAGCGAGGTTCTACTAATATTACTAGCTCCATATGTTTCATACATTACTGTGATTGTATTTGATGATTTAGGGGGATTGATTCAAACTTGACATTATGGTCTATCAAATGATTTCGAAATTTTCATTTCCTAGCCTATTTGTTAAATGATTTTTGCACTTTTGGGCTAAATTTGGATCGACATTACCATGGAGATGCTACCAATGTCTATCCTGAGGAGGTTGTGAATAATTTTTGGTCTTAGTGTTACTTAGGGACAAATAATGATTCAAGTACGGAGAGTTTGGCAAGTGTATTTATATATTTCATTTTTAGGACGTTTTGTAGCACTTTTTTGAGAATTTATGGGCTTAATGTCATGATTTCTTATATTCTCCTGTTATGCTTGGGTATGGTTCCTTGGTGATTTTTACAGGATTTTAGGCTATTTGATCCAGTAATTGACCCTCATTTGAGTGCTTGTTGACCCACCATGAAGGTCCCCCAAGCCCTGTGCCCATGGAGCAAGAGAAGAGCAGAAGATTTCGGTACCAGCCAAAACTATGGTCTAGCAGTGGTGAGCATGTAATGGCTAACCTCTTTATCTTCCTTTGTTGTGCAGCTAATGGTGCTCCATTTACAACTTAAAAGGGCATGTTCTAAGGCTTGAGAAACAAAGAATTCAGCACCGATAACCATCTCACTACTACTCTCACATGTCTCTCTTTTAGTTAGAGTTTAGTTTTGTTTATTTTTTGAACGAAAGGTGAATTTAAAGGGAGAAGCTTTGCTCTTGGTGGCTTGAAGATTGCGGCACAATCGAAAGACTATCATTGTTGTAAAGTCTTCCTTCCTTTGAACTTATTCTTGAACTCTTGTTTTAGTTGAATTTGAAATATCAGTGAGTAGTTTTATTTAATCTAGGGATTTGTTAGCCATGGAATTGTAGTTGGATGCTTAATCTTTACAATCTTGTGTTTGTTTCATGATTGGAATGATTTACTTCTATCTTGAGATTGGACTGCTGTAAGTAGAATTTAGCCAATTTTGCTTGCTTATTTTAGGTAGTTGAGTGAAGTACTGAAAGGTGAAACTCACTGCCTGATATCCTTGATAGGACTTGCCCTAGCGAAACTCAAGAGAGAATTGCTTGTCGAGAGGAGACTTAGCATTCATAGATCTCCAATGTAGACTAAATCAAAGACACTTAAGAGAGAGCTAGTTGAATTCGTTTAGGCAATTTAATTTATTTCGAAAGAAAGGATTAAATTTAACTCGATTGCAATTGGTTGAATCGTTCAATCCGTGAAAACTGCATGCTTAAGTCTAGGATCCAACTCTTTACTTGGCGAATCAAATTCCTAGATGCTTTACTTTAATTGAATTTCAAATTAGATAATTAGTTTATTTAAATCGACTTATTCAAAAGATTGATTGTTTGGCAATTTCAATAAGACGTTAACTCAATAGATTACTGCGGTCCCTAAGGACGAACTTTTAATCTATGCTACAACACCCGTTGATGGAAATCCCTCCATCCCTTTTGTTAAAAAAGAATCAAATCAAATTAGGTAATCTTATTATGCTGGTTTAAGGATGAATAAATCATCCAAGTTTTGATTAAACATTGAAACTGCAGGGCAAGGGTTAAATCCAGCAGCTAACCCGTTTTTGTGTGCTTAATTTCTCAAACATACTAAGGGTTTACGTCTAATATTTTTTGATGGATTTGAAGATCAAGATGTTAGCTTTCCAACAAATCAAGTTTCATCCAATTTGGACTTCATTTGGTCGTTCAAATCAGCAATTAAACCCAAGGTGTCAAAACTGCCCAGCAGGGCCAGGATGAACCCGGTTTTGTTCTTTTTATTTCTTATGATGTAGTTTAGCTTAAATCTTGTATTTTTACATATTTTGGGTCCCCAAGATCTTAGCTTTTATGTCCAATTGGAATTACCAGATTTGGAGTTCAATTGGTTAGTGAATTAAGCTAATTAGTAAACCTGTGCTGTTTTGGAGTCTAATCTGCACGGTTTGGGAATCAAGCTGATTCAAGGGGCAAATGACGTCCAAATGCTACGATTCCAATTGGAGGGAAAACTAGACATCTTTAGGTTTCCAACCATGTAAGAAACGTAGCAATTAGTCATCATTTGAGGTGTCAAACATGCATTGCAAGTGGAGGCAGAAACCGGCTGCTTGACACCCGGTTGCTTAGCCTGGTGGTTTTCCTCCTTCAAGGGGTTTGCTTAAGGTGGAAGGCTTCCAAGCAGGTCATTTTGAGCTGCTTGATTAAGCACCACTTAGCTACTTGAGAAAGAGACACGTGGAGCTAGTGAAACGCCACCATTTTGCAAGCTCTCATTCGACCACTCAAGCATGACATGGCACACATGCAATTTTCAGTCCTTTTGAGGTGGCAGCCATGCTCTCTTACCTTCCTTGAAGGGAAATTGAGTCAACAAGGTTTCTTAATACTTAGGAAAGAGTTTAAGAAGGAAATCTTGTGTTTTGTAGCTTAAACTTTCAGCTTATGTATGTTTTAGCTTAAACCGTGTATTACTAAGCATAGGATTAGTTTAATGACTTTCCTTGCCTAGAAGGAAAGCTCTTTTCATGTAATCACAAGGCTATATAAGTGCCTTGGCAGCTCTTTTGTAAAACAAGAAGTTTTGAGTATTAAAGTTGAGAGCAAAGACTTTGTGTCTTGTGATTTCTTAAACACTTAACTTGCTTATCCTTAATTGTGGCCGATTAAGGTGGTGACCAAGTGAGTCTTGATCTTTGGTTAGGTGGTGTATCTTATCCTAATCCAAGATTAAGGGCCCTAAGCTAAGTGATTAGTGGTGTATCTTATCTAATCACAAGGCTTAGAACTATCCAGATTCCATTGAATTCACTTAAAGTTCATGAAGTTAGCTTTGGGTTCCTTAAACCAAAGCTCTTCTTTTTCATGTTCTAATCAGTGAACTTCATTCCCACATCTCCTTTTTCTTTTCATATTCATTTCAAGCTTAATCAAGGCCAAGAATTCTTGCTTTGATTCAGTTTTGAGCCCAAACACAAAAGCCATCTCAAAAACCGTGAAAATCACAAACTAGGCGTGCTTAGGCAGCAAGTTGGCACGGTGCCCCCGTGCCTTGAAGCACGACCGTGCCACCCCTGGTTCGAGAGTTTCCCACTTGTTTTGGTTGTGTTCCTGTTGTAAGTTAGCTTGGGTTGTTCCTACCCTTGAGACTTACATCACCCGTGCACTTGCAAACGTGTCAATAAGTTTTTCCTCGGGGTCCTCATTAAGGGATGGTGGGGTCTCTTCCTGTCTTGTAGATGTAGGGGTTGGTCATATGGGCCCTCATCTATTAAATGCTCAACCAACTTTTTAAATTCATACCAATGGGTTGCTAGTAGCATCAATAACACCTCTTCCTATCACAAAACACTCAAACCTTAGGGTGTCGCTTATTGACTCGATAATGCCATTTTCGATCACTTGGAAGGCTAAAAAGTAGGAAAAGTGCCTAATTTTCTCCAAGTCTTAAGAAACTATTCGACACATCATCCAGATGCCTATCTATGACTGCCTCAACTTGATGGACATGTTCAACCATTTCAACCCCAGGTTTCTTAGCCATTCGTTTGTAGAGACAACGACCCCTATGCAAGGGCAATATTGTGTACCATCCATCCTAAACATAAATGATCACAAGGGAGACATACATTTTTAATATTCTCCAAGTAAATGCATGCGACCCTTTACCCATTCGTACACTTACGCTCATGCAAACCCTAATTCTATAAATTTCAAACCTTTATTTTTGGAATACCATTCTCAAGTAAGTTATAAGGTTCATAAACATGTGCTCTTATACAATTTCGTAATGCCCTAAAATTTGCAATTTACATAATTACTAATATTAACCCTAAGTAGCAACGGACTGCATAATGGGGCGCTACTGCCATCACTCATGTTAGGAAACACAAGGCTAATACCACAAAATCTACTATTAAAAATTTATTACTAAAGTTAATCCAAGGGTTGAAGTCAAACTTTAATAATCAAAAGTCAAAGAACTTTAAATTTAGCGGATTTATTTAAAATAATTATTCCTTAGTACTAGGTGGCATCAGCTTCACTTCTAAACTTGACTTCCATCCCCATGATCATCACCTGAAAACAAAACATTAAAAAAAAATTAGATAGAACTCACTAACAACCACCCGTAATAGTAAAATCCCAATTCAAATTCATTTCAAACAACTTTGGGGGGGGGGGAAGGAGGGAACATAACTCAAATAATTTCAAGAGAAAAGTTCCCAATTAACCCCATCCAAGTTCCAAGTCCATTCAAGTCCCTCTTAGTTCAAGTTTAAAAGAAGGCGAGCAACCTTACGAGGTCTTATGGCCTGCCACTAATTTAGTTGCAGCCACCTATCCGGCTCATAGCCTACAGCCTGTTGGACGGTTACTGATAACCTCACCTACGTCCATCAACCAGGTGGCACGCAGTCGCTAACTATGCATGCAATTGCCCGGGGAAGACTATAAGGTCTTACGTATTACTTGGAGCAAGCCTCCCACATCTCACCCAGTTCATTATATAAATTATTGATCTTTTGAGATTGGGTCATTAGCCCACTTCCAAATAGCCCATGCCAACCTCAATAAAAGGTCCAACATCATTTAAGAGCACTTCCAAACAACCCAGGGTTTCCATGCCAAGTTTCAAATAATAACAATCAAGCATCAAACAACATATCAGGTTAGTCAAGAAGGTCCCCGAATGCCAGTTCAAAACAATGTAAACGATGACTCACATAAACCACATTTTTAAAAAAAAAATTCAGGGGAGTTAGGCATAATTGTTACTTGACAAGATACGATGCCTAAGCTTGAGCTCGATTTCCTAACACGGGCCTATCCAAATTCCAAAATGATTTTGCTAATACTTATACTTAGCCCCAAATCGAGTGCAAAGGGACTGAGACCTATAATTCACTTAGAAACCTATTTTTTTACCCAAAAAATAAGTTAG
The DNA here is from genome assembly GCA_029747015.1 of Carnegiea gigantea. Lineage (NCBI taxonomy): Eukaryota > Viridiplantae > Streptophyta > Magnoliopsida > Caryophyllales > Cactaceae > Carnegiea > Carnegiea gigantea. Next base: position 135,022 of record JAKOGI010001403.1, read on the forward strand.
ACTCTGCAAAGTAATTTTTTATAATTTTTCAAATTTTATTTCTTTGATTAGACCTTCACTTTAACCTTCTAGATTAGGGACAGATTCTAAATCCAACTCTCATAAGCCATAACTTATGATCTAGACAACGGATACTGGGGATCAAGCCCATTTTGGAAAAGTGCAACTTGTCCACTTTAACCTTCATTTTATAAATATTAGCAGACTCCAACAGTAACTAGTCTAAATTTAGCCCAAGTTTCCAAACTGTCCCAGCACAATCCAGATCCACATAGTCTTAATCCTCAGTCTCTATTTTGATTAATTCAACTCCAATTCTTATGATTCAAAATTTATGATAACTAGCACTTCTAGATATATACCCCATAAAAACTTCATAATCCAATGTCTGTATATGAATTTTCAAAGTTACACTATTTTCTAGTTTGTAACAATGGTACATCTTGATCGGTTTTGATCCCAAAACACCCCCCTTCATTCATCATAACTACAATCATGTATCATTATAGACCTACACCTTTAAATAATACACCAAGCGCCAGTGCCAGTGCCAGTCCTACCCCTACCCCCCACACAACCTCAAATCCTAACCGTACTTATCCCCTTTGTAATTCACATGGTAGCCCTTTTTCATCCCCTAGAATCCAAACTTCAGTTTTTAACTCTGAGGAATCACCACAACTTAATGTGGATGCTTGTCGTAGTATTTCTTCTGCAATACAATTAGAAAATCTTCCAAATCTTGATTCCTCAACTGAAGTGAACAGTACAAGAAGAGGAAAGACTCAGATTTGGCCAGATGGAAAAGGGTAAGAGTACTATAAAGCTTGAGTTTCATTTAAATAAATTCTGATATCATAGTCTTATGTTTTATAATAAATGTTTCTTTTGTAGATTGTTTTTTCCAGAGTTTCATGGGAAAGTTGTTCGAAAAATCACTGAAATTTATGAGGGAAAATATGATGTTGCTTATCCTTCATGGGGGAAGATTCCTCAATCGGTTCGTGATATGTGGTTTAATGAACTCAAGGCAAGTAACTTAAAGATTTCTTTGTAGTTACAACTTTTCATCTCTAATTTATGATTGAAATGTAATAGCCCATGTCATGGTTTGCACATCTTAATAATATTATATGATGTATTTTAGAAATACTATTGGTGGGAAGAGCATCATGAAGTGGAGATAAGACAATGCTTTGAGTTTCGTGGTAGTGAGACACTAATGGATACATTTAAAGAAGTTTGAAAGAAACTTGATACGCGCCCACAATGGTTAGATGAAGCTATTTGGAAAGAGCTATGGGCATATTGGAATTCAAATACTTTCAGAAAGAAGAGTGATGTTGCAAAACTGAATCGTGCCTCAACAACGGGTGTTGGTTCTTCTGTTCATACTGGTGGTTCCATTCCAATTAATGTGCATGAGAAGAAGATGGTAATGTGTTGTAACGTTTATATGCCCCTATTACATATTCTTTATGATTCTTATGATAGCATGTTATAGTTATGAAACTGAAATCAAGTTGGCAGTTGGACAGCTTGAGGTTGAACTAATGAGTGCTTTTAAGGTTCTTGGTGGTCGGTGTTGTGTGAGGAGGAAACCTGAGTTATGATTGACCGCAATCGTGTGGATTGCGAGGCCATTTGTGACTTATTGGTAGATTCTGCCAAGTTGAATTGCGAAGTGCTTGAATGTGTTATGTGTGAACCCTTTTCCTTTATGTCATTAGGCTTTATCATATGTCCGGATGTTGCTAGGCTTTTATTTCCTTCATTATTATGAACTTTATTGGTTGGCATGCTCCGGGTGAGTGACCCGTAGAGTTGTGAACTCCGGCGTGTAGCCGTTGAGCTTATTTTAGAATTTATGTACTTCTATTCAGTGCAGGTATTTATTGTAGGGGTTGTAGCCTGAAAAATGGTCAGTTTTCAGGGGAAACTCTATCCGTTTTGTCCTAGAAGTTAAGCCGGAAGTAAGAAACTGTTAGCATCACTAGCCCTAGGGGTTGGGGGTATTACACTTATGATATCTTATTTGCTTATATTTGCTATGTTTGTTGGAATTAAGACAATAAGGGAAACGCCATTCTCACATTTTGCCTACGTTTGCCATGACTATTTTATTTTAGCTCTCTTTATTCAAGTTTTCTTTTGCGTCTATGTTTTGAACATTAATAATATATATTACCTAATCATAGTTCATCATATGTGTCAAAAGATTGATGAAGGCGAGACTCCTACTGTGAGCAAGTTATACCTTCGCGTACATCAAACCAAAGGTAGCCAATGGGTGGATGACAAATCAAAAGCTACTTATGTAAGTTGCTTCGTATCTTTATATTTAAGCTCATTTTTCTATTTGTTATGTACAACTAATTTTTAAATGGAACACTTTTTTAGGAAAAGTATGTAGAAAAGCTCTCCGAGACTCAAGCAACTCAATCAACTCAAGCTACATTTGACGGTTCTACCCCATCGACCCCAAGTGAACCTTCTTATGATGAGCAAATGAAAATTTGGATTGATGCGAATGGTTTGACAAAGCAGGGTCGTCTTTGCGGGTTTGGACCCAAAGGAGACATTTACACAAATTCTCAAGGCTCATGTTCCATCCAAAATCGTGGTAAGGCTTATACAAATACATTTGCTACTTTAGTTGATGAAAACAAAAGGCAAAAGATTGAGTTAGATAGTCAAAAGAAGGTTTTGGATGATGTACAAGCAAAACTAACTTTGGAGCAAGCTAAAAGCAAGAAACAAACAAAGAAGGTTCACAAATATGCCAAGGCAACTTAAGATATACAAGCACAAATGTTTCAATGGCATTCCCTTATGAAGACCATCCTTCCTAATCTCCCCCCACCTATGCCGGTGATAGATTCATTGAGTGAGAGTGAGGATGCTGGGGAAGATGAGAATGATGATGATGGTGGTGGTGGTGTCGATGAATGATATTTGGGTTTGAATGTCCTATTTTGTACACCCAAGTGAACCTTTTTTTGATGGTTAGATCAATGTTTGTATATTTTGATACTCATATGCATCTCTAAAAGTTAGCATTTTGTAGTTTGGGACTCTATTTGGGCTATGTGTTATTTGGCATTCATATGTTATTTGGGTTTGAATAGCTTATTTTGTTAGTTGGGACTCTATTTTGTTATGTAAGCAAGCTTAGTATAATCTTGAAGGAACCAGTTGGTTGGTACATTCGAATGTGGTTAATGTACCAGTGATATTTGTAGTACACGTGTTTTTTTTTTTTTGACAGGCGTATATATGATGTATTGTTTAGTATTACGTTAACAGGTGTATGTACATGTGCGTATTTACACAAATGTTTGATCAAACTGCTGTTGATTTTTTCCCACGGTTAATCTAATCATGAAATTTTCCCACTATTTTCCCCTATTCTGACTGCAGTGGGAAATTTCCCACTATCACTGGCCGGTGAGAAATTTCCCACTACATTATTACGGTGAGAAATTTCCCACTGCATTGATGGCAGTGGGAAACTTCCCACTGTTTTAATTACAGTGGGAAATTTTCCCACTGACGTACACTTTGTGGGAAAATCTCCTGCGCGGAGTCACAGTGGGTGAACAGTGGGAAATTTTCCCACCGTATGTGCAACCAGTGGGAAACGGCTTTTTCCCACCTGGGCTTTTCCCATTGGCATCTGCAGTGGGAAAACAGTGGGAAATGACCATTTCCCACTGAATATTTATTGTTTCCCATTGAATTTACAGTGGAAAAATCGTTGATTTTTGGTAGTGAAACAATTGCAATCGATCCAAAAAAATTTAGTCTATTCTTTCGAACTCAACCAAATTTGCCTAAACTAAGCAAAAGTCGTTCTTTCAAACTAATTTGCCTTAATTCAAGTTAAATATCTTCGATTACCTTCTAGTCCTCCTAACATGCAAATCTCACTTTCAAGAAGACTCCACGTTAGGTTTAATCAAGCAGTCCAACAACCAAATGTCACCTTTTAGTTTTTCACCCGATTGTTTCAATTGTGCAAGCAAAATTTGGCCAAAAATCCACTAACAACATGAATAACACTTGACATAACAAAATCAAATCAATCATGAAGATAAGCACAATCCTTTAAATCAAAACAGATCAAACAACACTTTCATAAACTACTAAATCTCTAGACAAAAAGTAAACTACTCACACATGATTAAGAATTAAACAAACTAACCAACATCTGGCGGAATCTGGGAGAAAGGTTTGACTGAGATGGCCTTCAACTAAGGGCTTCAAACTACCTCGAAAACCAAACACATACATTCAAGATTTCTCACCAAAACTAAAATCAAATTAGAAATCTTAAAAGAAACAACAAAATTTGAGAATAGAAAGAAAACTATCCTAAATCTCTAATCTATGCTGACTCTATGCTTGTGTTGTTTGTTTATACTGCAGAACGGGGCCTTTTATAGTAGGGCTTGATTGATCTCAGCCACAAAGCCGAAGGAAGATGAAGAGGCAGTAGTTTCATACTCACCACGGTCCATTGCAGGTACCACGGTCCGACCGTGATCTGGGCTGGAACCGGCTTTCTACTCTTTTCTTGCTCCACGGGCGTAGTAACTTATGGGTGTGTACAGGGGAGGTCAAAATACATCCATTTATGGTCAAATATGGGGCAAAAGGGCTTAAAATCCTGCAAAGCACATCAAACAACTATACCAAAGCATAAATCAAGAATAAGAGTATAAATAATAACATTAAGCGCATAATTCTCCTAATAATGAAGCAAAATAGCCCTAAAATGATATAGATATTAAGCACTTATCAAACTCCCCTATACTTAAACTGTTGCTTGTCCTCAAGCAATGCTAAAAATAAAACTGTACATAACCTCCTTAGGATAGACATAAGTAACATTTAAATGGCAAAGCTGATCCAAAGATAGCCCAAAAAGATGCAAAAATCGTTAATAAACAGATTAAGGAATGAAATTTACGAAAACCTTTTGATAGATCATAATGTTAAACTTGAATTAATCTTCCTAAATCATCAAATACAGTCATTCCAGCGCATGAAACAACTAAGGCTAGCAAGGTCGGCAAAACCTCACTTTAGTTACGTGGCTCTCATCACTCATGTGTTTAACAATAATGAAGGTTCTCTCAATTCTCATTCCTTAGACTCAAATCTACCATAAGCTTGACAAGATTCTCAAATTCGCCATCACTAAAATGCAAACACACTAGACAATCATAAGAACTTTTATAGCATTATAATGGGGCCATGGGTAAAGGTAAAAGGGGAACAAATGTTTTGGAAATGGGGAGCTATAAGCCAGAGACTAAGAACTAACCAATTCCATTGCATCATACAACATCCTTCTTAGGCCATTACATTTTATCAACAAAATACATTTCAATTTAAAGAGAGAAGGAGTCGAAAATGACAAATATCGTATAATCCCAACAAGGCTGACACTTTCCTTCGTTTTCTTTCTTTTTGTTTTTTCCCTTTTTTTCTTTTTTGCTGTTCTTTTCACTGTTTCTTTGTTTTTGTTCATGATCCTTTCTTTTTTTTCCAAAAAGGATAGCCAAGAGGAGATCCATAACGAACTTTAAATTCCAACTCTTCTCCAAACTTTACACAATAAAAGAAGGGATTTATCGAAATCTCACATCCCTTCACCAAACAACCTAAATTCACTACAAGATAACAATCTACCTTACTAGTGCCCTATCAACCTTGATACAAAAGAATGAAATGCTCCTCTAGTCTTAGCATAAAGGTAAGACAAGTATTTGGCCATGGGCTAGAATAGGAGGTTTAAATCAAGAAAAGCGGATATAGGCTCAAAGGGGCTAGCAAGGGATACAATATACAACAAATGTGGCTATGTGGCTATGAGGCTTCAACACATCAAAGAAAAAATAAAAATGGCTCAATCATATTACCTAAATGCATATGTGAAATGTGATCTTGAATGAGAATCAAAGCAAGTTCTAGAGAAATGATGCCATGGAAGAGTCATACATGAAAGAAACATAAGACTAAAATGATGAATAGCCTCTAAAAGCTCAAAATCTGACGGGATGTCTACCAAGGTCAACACTATCTCACTAGTAAACATACGCTAAAAATTATAAAAAGACTTATGGGGTAAATCAACTCGCATCTAACATATGATCAAAACATGGAGATCATTGTGAAAAACTCATTCACAAACATTTTATGCACAATTTAGGCAAATCAAAGGATCAAGCTAAACCATAGAAGTCTACCAAATATAGAAAGATCATCACCGGAGGATTTTTTCTCTTTTAATTTTTATTTTGTGTTTTTTTTATGCATGCTCCTAATAACAATGCAAACTAAAGAAATGCAAAGAGACTTTAAAAAAAAGAAAAATAGACAAAAATTAAAATGCAATCTAGAATAAAAAGAAAACTAAATGCACTACTAAACAAAATAAAAACCTAAATCAAAAACTCCAAAAACTACCACTAACTACATATGCAAAGCACAAACACACCAAACCGAAAATAGGCATCAGACGCCAAATATAATGACTAACTAACTCCCTCATGCTTGAATCACACATTGCCCTCAATGTGGGCACAGAATAGAAAAAGGGACGGGGGTAGCACAGAGCATTCAAAAAGGGGGTGGTGGTGGAGGATGGGGTGGTTGGCCATAGGAGATATGTCAATCCCGCCAGATTTCTACCTATAGTCTTGGAAATATTGTGTCTGGGTAGCAAGCATAGCAAGCATCCTACGAAACTCATCATGGCACTCTTGGACAAAGTCCTGAAGAGCAGCGTTCTCAGAAGCAACAAATGCTCAAAGGGAAACTTGCTCCTCTTGAATGGATCTAAGGGCATCTTGGAGATCAGAATAGTAAGGAGAGGGTGGTTAAGAGAAAGAGCTAGGTCCGGCTTAACTAGAGCGAGGGGCTAGATGATGGGGTACGGGTCGAACAATCTCATCATCACTGGGTACCTAATAAAGGTTAGCCCGGTGAAGTAGAATGGCGATCGACATTGGGGAAGCAGCAAAAGCCGGTCCCCGGGGTAAATCCAACATAAACGGCCAGCCTCAACTTTGCAAAAGTTCATAATTTCAAAAGCAAATTGATCAAGCCGCTCGGACCCGAAGACTCTATCCTTAGGATTGGGCTCAACCCCTAAAAATCTAGCAATAGTAGTCACAATTCCTGTAATAGCCCAACCCTAAATCATATTTATTTATTTAATTAAGTCATGTTATTAATTTTTCACATTTATTCATCTCATTTAATCATCCTCGTTGGGGGAATTCAATTTTAGGCCCCACTTTGCAATTCAAGTTTCATTTACCGTATCAATTTCAAAAAAATTGGTAGTGGGCCTCGATAATTATGATTTAAGAGATTAAATCATTTTTTATAATATTTCAAAAATTTGATTTCAAGCTTCGAAAAATTAAAAATTAAATTAATTGTGCTCGGTTTAATCTTCTTTCCGAACCCGAGCTCATTTGAGCCTAATTTCGACCCAACAAGTCTTTACCTTCTTTGTTTAGCTAATTACCATTAATTAAGCCTAATTACCATTAGTAAAAGTAGATTTTGAGGTCAATTTGCAGCCAAGTATATTTGCTTCATTCTCAACCAAGTAAACAAACTTTGGCTCATTTTATCCAAGTAAGCAAACTAGTTTATCAAAGCTCTCATTTCTCTCTCTTTCCTCTCCTCCATGGTAGCCTTGGCTGCCAGCCACCTCCACAGCCACCAGCTTCACCACCATAGCCACCAGCAACCTCCCTAATCACCACCCTCACTCCTACAAACATCTAACCTCACTTGTATTCCCTTTTTCAAGCATCAAAGTGAGGTAAATCCTAGTCTAGTCATGTTTAAATTTGGGTTTTTATGTTGGATTGATTTTGGATTATGTTATCTTGATATAAACAAGTATTATTTTGATGTTTTGGTTGTGGATTATGCTTAACAGCAAGTAATGACTAAAGCTGTTCATGTTCATGCAAGTTTAGGATGTAATGATGGATTTTAATTGTTTTAAATGCGATTTTGTGATACTTGGCATTGGTAATGAATATCAAGATATTTATGCTGATTTATATAAGTTAAGGATTGATTTTAGTGGGTGGTTATGTGAATAAAAGATTGCAAATATGTGATTATTGAGCCGTAAATAGACCAGAAATAGGGGTCACTTTGGGAGAAAACTGGTATTACTTGGCACATCACAAATTCATGAATTTTGGCGTAGTGATAGCTTGATGAGTTAGCTTTCAATAGGCTCTAGAATTGCTCTATTTTGAGTTGCGTGGACAATGTTATGACCAATTTAGTGAAGACTGCACAGAATACATCGAAACTGGGAGCATTTGTGAACAGGGAACTTTACGGAAAAAACTGGTATTGATTGGGTAATTGCAAAATTGTGATTTTTGGTATGTAGATAAATAAATGAGGTATCTTTCAAATGCCTTTTGAATCACCTAAATTCGAGTTCTGTGGAAAAAGTTATAGTCATTTTGCAACGACTGTGCAGATTAAACTGAAATTGTGCACATCTATGTTCTACCCTAATTTTAGGGACCTTACTATGTTGAATCATGCTTTGTGTCCCAAATAAAAGTTTTAGTGGACATTATGAGCTTTTCATATTGGGGTTTTATATCTCAATTGGAGGTCAGGAGTGATGATATGAATTTTCTAAAGTAGACCATCAAATGGTGTTATGTGATGAAAGAAATGAGTGCTTAACGGATCAAATAGAGGTTATTTGAGCCTTTATGAACCTTATGACACCCCTCATGGCATTAAACCTTCTATTATACATTTTGGAATCTTCCATTATCCATTTCAGAAACATCAAAAACCCATATTTCATTTATTTCAATGGAAATCTTTTCATTATCAGCTCAATCATTCCAATGTGATCTATTTTGTTTCAATTTGTTGTATTTCAAGTACAATAACCCTAACCGATTTATTTTTTAGATCATCTTGGTTTAACTTGCCTTATATTGAATTATTGGAATTGTAGAAGCCTTTTAATTAATCAATTTCCATTAAAGTTATAAATTATATCAGTGAACATGATTTACTAACTGCATTTATCTATAATTACATTTCTTAAATAGAAATGGGGCCTAGTCTATCATTTTCCATTGTGAATACATATTACCAAGTGAAATTGCATTTTAAAGACTTTAGGTATGTCCATTGCCTATATCTTTAGAAATCAAAGTGTATTTATCACCGTTATCATGTTTTATAAGTACATTAATGAATCAGTTGATACAGTGATCTATCACTTAATGAGTGACCCCATTAGTTATCATCTAGAGGGCATTCGCCCTTCAGTTACTCGTACGGCTTTAGGCCAGGTTCCCCGATCAGCTTGGCAGGTGTACACTTATCCATAGATCGTAACAATATCAAAGGGTTCACTATTAAATAATAACTAGCAATGCAGTTTTACATTAATCTCATTCACTGTTTTAACTTAAAATGAATTGCAAAATAGGCCCAACCAGTGTTTTAATAATCATTTAACAATATAGGAATGCATGTACTGAGCTTCGGCTCACAGTTCAAAATATTTTTCATGTTTTGTTTTAGGCAAATGCTCAGAGAATCGTCTTCATGCTAGTAAACCAGCGGAAGAGAATAAGCTGAGCAAGGGAATCTGGATGGATCAACACTGATACAGTGTATGCATATTTTTAGAGCTATATATTGAAATCTTCAGTGGATGGAGATACAGATTACATGATGAATTGTTTTTATTATAGTGCAAAAATCTTATGTTGGTTAACAGTTGATTATATATGGATTGATCAGGTGCGTATGTGTATGATTGAAGCTATGCTTAACTGTGTTATTTATAGCACTCATGTTTTTATCCTTTTGGACGACGGTAATGCCCCTATCATTGGGTTGTCTGGATTATAATTAAGGGATTTATTAAAGAAAATACAAACAGTGAAAAATGTTTAATTTGAGGGCATTACAGATTTGGTATTAGAGCCAGGTTGAGATTTTCTTGATGGGATATAGAGTATGGAGAGTGGAGTTAGGAGATCGAGAAAATTGATTATTGGAGGATTATTATGATGTCATTGGAGATTTGTGACAATAGCAATGTCTGCTTATCTCTCACATATTCTACTCGTATATTCTTCTTTGTCAGATGGATCCATATAATATGTATATAGTTTGATCACAAGCATCAGATTCGAGCGTGATTTTAAACAACAAGTTAAAGGTGCCTCCAATGCATTTAGGTAAGTATGGCTATATTGTCTAGAAGTCACTCGGTATAGCCATATGAGCCACCTATCTAAATGGTATGTTGTCCTTTTAGCTGAAATTGTTTATTTTTGGAATGTAAACTCTTGCACTCTGGGCATATGGCCCGTAGAGTTGTGGTCTCTAGTGTATAGTCGTTGAGCTTGATTTGATATCCTTTTGTACTTCTAGTCAATGCAGGGGATTTGATGTAAGGTTTTAAGCTTGAAAAATGGCCAGTTTATAGGCAAAACTCTGTCCATTTTGCCCTAGGAATTTAAGAATCACTAACACTCCTAGCCCTAGGATTGGTGGCTATTACAGATGTGTCTATGAAGGGCCCTTGACTCATTTTTTTAAGATTAAATGCATAGGGAAAACTAATTATAGGCAGAATACACAAGTTCAATCAACTTAGCAGTTTTCATCAGTGCACAAGGTCTGACTTTGAGGTAACTTTTATCCATGATCAGCATGATTTATCTAGGGGTTTTCTGTCGTAACCTTACGGTTAGGGAGATATCTTGCATGTGAAGTAAGTTTCAATTGGAGTGGAGGTCATTTGGTCATTCAAAATTGCCAGGCAAGTCCAAGTCTGCAAACTGGTCAGAATTCCAGTGCATGAGGTCTGAGTTTATCCCACTTACAGCCTATGCATTCCATCAGATAGAAATGTTTTAGTTAGTCTATATCAAAGTACAGAAATTACGCTTTCTATTGAACCATGTTGTAGCACATTTGGAGGCCAGTGGTCAACGAAATTCAGCCTAGAAGTCTAATGGTACACACTGTTCAAGTCAGTAGATACGTACAACTTTAAGATTATATTTCCTCATCATATGGGTGTTATTTTGTGCGTTTCTTGGATCTAAGTGGCAATCACTTCAATATGCTTCATTGATTGTAGATATTTTCTTCTGTAACTCACGAATTTCATCTAAGTGAGCTATATGGGGGTTCTTGATGTAATATCCCCTGAATTGTAGGATTTTGGAGAGGCTTGTTCTATGGTACATAGGTTTTGAAACCATTAACTATCGACGATTCCATATAAAAGAAACCAAGGACACTTTAGAGAGACATTTTGCTTCAATCCATTGCAATTCTAGACTTACTTAAAATTGCCCAAACTCTTACAAGTAGTCCATTGACTCCACCTCCATCTGTGAAGTAGACATTACTCTTGAAAATATTTCACTGCACTTTCTGATAACATACCATTTACCATTGTCCTTGTTGGATTATCAACTATTAGATACTCCTCACTTTGACTAGGGGCTTCATCTTTTTGTCTTCATGGCATCTCCCCATCCAGTTGCATCATCATTCACCCCCATGTCATATCTTCATCAGTTTTGATCACTTTTTCCTGTTTTTAAAAGCTCAATTGTTACTAGTAGGTGGATTATGATTGTTCACCCATGTCAATAGATGATAGTTTTGAAGCACGCCTGAACAGAAGATAGATCTTAACTACACTTTGTATAGGGGTTGATTATTGTCTAACTTATGGGATCCATTGCTAAGGGAAACGCGATGTGTCTAAACTTTTTGGCTGATTCAACCTCAGTTTTCTATTGAAGATAACTTGCATAAAGCTTAAGTTTGACAATTAAAATCTTTGCCATGCATTTGGATTGCGTCAATGAGAAATTTTAATGGGTCACTGCCCCTTGGAAAGATATCTTCAGCTGATTCATACTACAGAACTCTAGAGTGGAAAGTATAACACAGTGGAACCTTAAGAGTGGATTCGAGGAGTGGAGAAAATTTTCATAGTAATAGAGGCTCCAGGGGATAAAACGGTGAATATTAGAACATTTTATTTAACTGGTGAAACCAATATTTAGTGGAACACTGTTAAAAATAGGCTCTTAGGGTTGGTTTCACTTGGAGCAGATTAATGGAAGAATTAACCACAACACTCCTGAGTGCCAAGTCGGAACTAACAAATGTATATGGTGCGGTAGTCAGAGCAACTCATTGTTGCCTGTTCCTGAAGACTAAAGGCTGTAGACAATGATTCTCACCTTCAAGGCCTGCAGCTGTAGGAAGGGATCACATGTTGAGCAAGAAGAAAGTTGTCATATCTGGTACAGTAGATTCAATTGCTACTCATTCATTTATATTTCTGATGCATATTCCCATATGCATCATTTTTATTTAAGGTCAACTTCCAAGAAGAAAAGTGTCAAACAAGAGCGTGCATGGGAACTCTCATATTTTCTCTTATTATGTGAGTTCAAGGACTTTAGACACCATGAAGAAGTCAAGCAAGTGGCGAAAATCTGGATAAAACTCATATTCCTTCCGGAAGAATTGGTGCCCGATTCCCACAACTTGAGGCTCCACATGGTTTTGAAGTTTAAGATCTCAGCTTTCAAACAAGCCCAATTATGTTTAATTTGGACGTCGTTTGGTTGGGCTAAATATTACTCAAAGAAGACATGTCCTGCTCCAGTCCAGTTCTGATATAGGTGTAATGTTCGGACCATAACTTTTGATCTACTTATCCAAATTGAGCAAATGAGCCCATTCTGGAAAACAGCTTTCCAGGGCTATCCAATAAGCCCAAAATCTCCTTATTTGGACGTGTGAGCTGAGAGAAATGCTCAGTTGAAGGGAAGGTTGCTGCATGGAGTTAATGTTGGGCAAGTGAAGAGACATAGGTTACATGACATCACCTTGCTGACATCATGCACGACTTGGATGGATTTCTTCAGCTGATAGGAAGTCTAGAATGTTCATTGTAACCTTCCCCATTCCTTTAAGTTGTGTCTTTTTATTTTTCCTAAGTCTTTTCAATTTTCTAGTTTTAATTGCTAGGAGTTTTTAAGTCTTTTGGTTATCTTTGTTTAGCCTATAAATAGGTGGGTTATGTAGTTGCATTTGAATTCAGAGTTGTAAGCTTTCCCAAGTGAAATACAATTACCTTTGAGTGTGATTCTCAAAAGTATTCCAAATCCCTAGTTCTATATCTTGAATTTTGGCAAGTTCAAGTGGTGTTCTAGGTTCTCTTTTCTTTTCCAATTGGAGTGATTCCTTGGTGAAGACGAGAGAATTTGCCCAAGATCAAGTCCTTGAGTGGCTCCGCGAAGGATTATCTCAAGTGCAAGGTCTTGTTTATCCTTTGTTCTGTTTTGCTATTATTTTCATTCCACCTCAATCAACCTTCCATTTTCTCTTTACTTTGGTTCAATTCTTATTTGGGTTTATTTGAGTTTGATTTGGTTCACTTACCACCCACATATACATCAATTGGTATCAGAGCAAAGGCTTTAAAGTGACCCACATCACACCCAAATACATTAAAAAAAAAAAAAACCGTGAACGTCCAGTGTCCACAGGCCAGAAATTTCGCACGGTGCCCCCGTGCCATACCACACGACCGTGCCATATTCATTTTCCAGAAATCTTCAAGTCGAGACGCAGCACGGTGCCCCCGTGCCTACCAGCACGACCGTGCCACCCTACTTTTCTGCATTTCCTCAAGTCGAAGCATAGCACGGTTCCCCAGTGCCCCATTGCACGACCGTGCCCTCCCTCCTCTTCTCCAAAACAGTCTTTTTCTAGCCTAAACACATAATCCACAAAGAACCCTTAAGCATTCATCCATCATGATTTCTCTTGGGAACTTGCGAAAAGAGATTGCTTTGATTGAAAAGGAGATGGTCATCCTTGAAACTCCAAAGTTTCGTGGCCAAAAAGAAGATTTCCCTTACTGGATTTCCAAAGTGGATCAAGTTTTCACTCGCCACAATATTGACGAGCAAGAGAAGTTTAAGGTGGTTATCAAGAAGCTCCGAGGCCCTGCGCTTGAATGGTGGGAAAAGTACAAGTATAAGAGGAAGAAGAGAGGAAAAAGTAAAATCACAACATGGGTTAAGTTAAGAGGTAAATTAATGGATACTTTCGCTCCAACCTCTTACTTACACAAGCATCCATTTGTTTCCTTTGAGGTAAACGGCTTTAATTCCTCTTCTAAAAACCTTCATTTCAACAAGGGAACTCCAATGAGTGCTTGTAACTCTAGCTCTACTTCCTTCTTTTATTTGGAGAAACTTAGCTCCAACAAAGATGAAGAGATCCTTGGAGAAAAAGCTTCAAGCCTAGTTGACCTACCTCTTGTTTTTGGTGACTGTGGTGATGAAGAGACCTTTGAACTTGAGGCCCAAAGATCCGAGTTGAAGCAAGAAGAGATTGTGCAAGAAATTGAGCAATCCTTCACCCAAGAAGGGTGCCAAGAAGATAATGAGGTGAATTTGAGCATAACCCCAAGAATTGAAGAGCATGTAGTTAAAGACCTTGAAGTGATGAAGCCATGTAGGGTTGCTGAAGAGTTTGAACAACTCTTGATTCAAGAAGTACGCCCTACCGAACTCCAAGCACCCGAGTTGGAGGCATGTGGGGTTATTGAAGAAGTTGAGCAACTCTTGACCCAAGAAGAATTCACCTTAACCCCCATTCAACCTTCCCAACCCCCCAAGCCACAAAAGGACCGACAAGCCTTAACCCTCATTCATCCTTCCCAAACCCTTGCCCCCAAAGAAGATTTCTCACTTCCGCCTCTTCTCCTCACCAGGTATGACCCGTTTTATCATCCTCCCCTCACCCTCTTCTATATCTCTCTAGAGGTGATGCCCTGTGACCTCCTTCCCCAAAAGCTCCCATATTGTGAGCGTGACCCCTTTCTTGAGTGGCTTGCAAACCCTTTGAGTTTGAGGACAAACTCAAAACCACCTGGGGAGTATGATGCATATTCCCATATGCATCATTTTTATTTAAGGTCAACTTCCAAGAAGAAAAGTGTCAAACAAGAGCGTGCATGGGAACTCTCATATTTTCTCTTATTATGTGAGTTCAAGGACTTTAGACACCATGAAGAAGTCAAGCAAGTGGCGAAAATCTGGATAAAACTCATATTCCTTCCGGAAGAATTGGTGCCCGATTCCCACAACTTGAGGCTCCACATGGTTTTGAAGTTTAAGATCTCAGCTTTCAAACAAGCCCAATTATGTTTAATTTGGACGTCGTTTGGTTGGGCTAAATATTACTCAAAGAAGACATGTCCTGCTCCAGTCCAGTTCTGATATAGGTGTAATGTTCGGACCATAACTTTTGATCTACTTATCCAAATTGAGCAAATGAGCCCATTCTGGAAAATCGATTTCCAGGGCTTTCCAACAAGCCTAAAATCACCTTATTTGGACGTGTGAGCTGAGAGAAATGCTCAGTTGAAGGGAAGGCTGCTGCATGGAGTTAATGCTGGGCAAGTGAAGAGACATAGGTTCCATAACATCACCTTGCTGACATCATGCACGACTTGGATGGATTTCTTCAGCTGATAGGAAGTCTAGAATGTTCATTGTAACCTCCCCCATTCCTTTAAGTTGTGTCTTTTTATTTTTCCTAAGTCTTTTCAATTTTCTAGTTTTAATTGCTAGGAGTTTTTAAGTCTTTTGGTTATCTTTGTTTAGCCTATAAATAGGTGGGTTATGTAGTTGCATTTGAATTCAGAGTTGTAAGCTTTCCCAAGAGAAATACAATTACCTTTGAGTGTGATTCTCAAAAGTATTCCAAATCCCTAGTTCTATATCTTGAATTTTGGCAAGTTCAAGTGGTGTTCTAGGTTCTCTTTTCTTTTCCAATTGGAGTGATTCCTTGGTGAAGACGAGAGGATTTGCCCAAGATCAAGTCCTTGAGTGGCTCCGCGAAGGATTATCTCAAGTGCAAGGTCTTGTTTATCCTTTGTTCTGTTTTGCTATTATTTTCATTCCACCTCAATCAACCTTCCATTTTCTCTTTACTTTGGTTCAATTCTTATTTGGGTTTATTTGAGTTTGATTTGGTTCACTTACCATCCACATATACATCAATTTCTGCCATGCAAGTGAACTTTGAGAATAAGGAGGTAGAAACCAATTACGGAATGTAGTTATCTAATGACTCTAGAGCTGAGTGTTCTACCTCTTATAAATTTGTTTCAATCACTATTGGTGGGATAGTTTTCCCTAAAGTTCTAATTCAATTTAACTCATCAGACTTTGATATCATTTTGGAAATGAGCTGGTTGTATACTTATTGGGGTCAAAATAGGTTGTGGTGGCCCTAAGGTTATTTCAAGAGATAAACAAGGGAGAGAAATATGTTTCATAGTCACAGAAAGGAAAAACCTTGTCCTTTAAATTCTGTTATGGAAACAAGTGAGCTCTTATGTCAAGGGTATGTTGTGTATTAGTGTTATGCTATTAACATTCATCCCAAGGAAGGAAAAAGCAGAAGATATCCCTATAGTTTGCGAATTTATAGATGTTTTCCTAAAGAATTACCAGGAGTGCTCCGCAAAGAGAAATTGATTATGAGATTGAATTAATCCCTTATGCTCAACCTATCTCAACGCCCCATATCGTATAGGTTGAATAGAGCTTTGAAAACTGAAGATCCAGTTAGATGAGTTATAACAGAAAGTATTTATCAGACCATCTAAATGTTCCTCAATGGGATGTCTAGTTTTATTTGTAAAGAAGAAGAATGGAACCTGGTGGTTATGTATTGTTTTCAGAGAGCTGAACACGATCACCATCAAAAACAAATACCCATCGCCCCAAGCAGGTGACTTATTTGATCAACTGCAAAGAACATGAGTCTTCTCCAAGATTGATTTACGGTCAAGGTACCATCAACTTAGGTTTAAACCTCAAAATAACCCCATGACTACATTAAGGATCATGTTTGGGTCACTATGAATTCACTGTGATGCCTTTTAGCCTAATCAATAGCCCTGCAACCTTTATGAATCCTATGAATAGAGTTTCAAACCATATCTAGATAAGTTGTGGTAGTGTTTACAAAAGACATCTTGAATTACTCCAAGGATAGAGATAAGCATACTATTCATTTGAGACAGTGTTGCAGACTTTAAAGGGACATCAATTACATAATAAATACAAAAAGCATGAGTATTGATTAGAAGCAATGGTATTTATGGAGCATACGGTTTCAAAGGAAGAGATTAAGGTTGATTTGCACAAGCTGAAAATGGTTACAAAGTGCCCAACACCCACCAATGCACTAAGCCTAGAAACTGTTTGAGTTTAGCATGGACTTATCAAGTTCAGCAAGGATTTGATAAATATTGTCTTCCCTGACCAATTTGTCGAAGCAAGCTATAAAGTTAGCAAGAAGATAAAGTGGTGGCTTATGCCTTCTAACAACTCAAGTCTTATGAGAAGAATTACCCTACCCATTTCTCTAGTTTTTGCATTGAAAATTTAGAGACATTACTTATATGGGGTACCATGCAAGAATCAATACCGATCATCAAAGTTTGAAGTATATCTTCACTCAGGAGAAGCTCAATATGAGACAAAGGCGTTGATTAGAACTGCTTAAAGATTTCAACTTATAGATCCAATGTTAACCAAGAAAAAAAAATGTTGTGGCAGATGCCCTGAATAGGAACGCACAACATACCTTAAACACTGTAGTGATTACTGAACTGAGTCTCTTAAAAGAGCCTGAGGACTTGGACACTCAATTAGTGTCGCATAGGAAGGCGAATGTTCAATTGCCGGCGCTTACATTACAGCCCTCCCTAATGGAGGAAATTAGAGTGAATCAGGATAGTGATCCTGAGTTCCAAAGAATAAAGCAAAATCCTGAGAAGGGGATTCAATTTTAATGGACTTTATCATGGAATTCCTTCAAATCTAGTGTCTGATAGATATCAAAGATTTCAAGCCCGTTTTTGTTAAGCACTTCAAAGAGCCTTTAGAACTAGATTGAACTTTAGCAGTTCCTACCATCCTGAAACGGATGGGCAAGCATCTAAAAATATCCATGGATCCAACTCTTCTAAGTTGGTAGTACTTTATGACCTACGACCAACATTTGCATTTGAAGAAAGTATGGAACTCCCAGCTGGCGACGTTGTGATAGCCCCAGTAGAAAATCTTGCATGAAACATCAGGATAAAGTGACGGTAGACATTGATAACAAAACTGTCTTTTGGGTCATGAAGATCTTCTCCAGCATTCAATAAGATGACTCATGCTAGAAGACTCTTAAAAACATACTATTGAAACCGACAGAAATGCTATATTGATAAAAGAAGGAGATTCATGGAATTTTAGATATATGATAAGGTTTTTCAGAAAGTTTCATCAATTAAGGATGTAAAGAGGTTAAACTGGAAACTAAATTGCAGCTAAGATCCTTTAGACCATATCAGTTCATTGAAAGGTCGAATTCCATAACTTGTCTACCAAGTCTACCTATACAGCTCAAACACGTGCATAATGTGTTCCTTACCTCACAATGCAGGCAGTACGTTACATATCCTGATTATGCTATGATAATCAAACACATTGCGGTCATTGAGGGTCTTGTGTTTCACGAGCACCCAGTCCAGATGTTAGATCAGGATTCAATAATTAAGCATCAAGCAGATATCTTTAACCAAATCACTTTGAGCAAATCATACCTCCTCAGAGGCTACCTGGGAAAAATGAGGAAGAAAAGAAAGTCAAGTACCCATATTTATTTTAGATACCCTACATGTTTTGACAAAGTTTATAAGTTTCAAGGGCGAAACTCTTTAGGGGGGAAGGCTATAATAGCCCGACCCTGAATCATATTTATTTATTTAATTAAGTCATATTATTAATTTTTCACATTTATTCATTTCATTAATCATCCCCATTGGGAGAATTCAATTTTGGGCCCCACTTTGCAATTTAAGTTTCATTTATCGTATCAATTTCGGAAAAATTGATAGTGGGCCTCGATAATTATGGTTTAAGAGATTAAATCATTTTTCATAACATTTCAAAAATTTGATTTCAAGCTTCGAAAAATTAAAATTAAATTAATTGCTCTCGGTTTAATCTTCTTTCCAAACCCGAGCTCATTTAAGGCCAATTTCAGCCCAACAAGTCTTTACCTTATTTGTTTAGCTAATTATTATTAATTAGGCCTAATTACCATTAGTAAAAGTAGATTTTGAGGTGAATTTGCAGCCAAGTATATTTGCTTCATTCTCAACCAAGTAAACAAACTTTGGCTCATTTCATCCAAATAAGCAAACTAGTTTATCAAAGCTCTCATTTCTCTCTCTTCCCTCTCCTCCATGGCAGCCTTGGCCGCCAGCCACCACAATAGCCACTAGATCCACCACCACAGCCAGCAGCGACCTCCCTAATCACCACCCTCACTCCTACAAACATCTAACCTCACTTGTATTGCCTTTTTCACGCATCAAAGTGAGGCAAATCCTAGTTTAATCATGTTTAAATTGGGGTTTTTATGTTGGATTGATTTTGGATCTTGTTATCTTAATATAAACAAGTATTATTTTGATGTTTTGGTTGTGGATTACGCTTGAAAGCAAGTAATGATTGAAGTTGTTCATGTTCATGCAAGTTTACAATGTAACGATGGATTTTAATTGTTTTAAATAAGATTTTGTGATATTTGGCATTGGTAATGAATATCAAGATATTTATACTGATTTATATAAGTTAGGGATTGATTTTTGTGGGTGGTTATGTGAAGAAAAGATTGCAAATATGTGATTATTGAGCTGTAAACAGGCCAGAAACAGGGGTCACTTCAGGAGAAACTTGGTATTAATTGGCACACCAAAAATTCATGAATTTTTGGTAATCATAGCTTGATGAGTTAGCTTTCAATAGGCTCTAGAATACTTAATTTTGAGTTGTGTGGACAAAGTTATGACCAATTTAGCGAAGACTGCGCAGAATACATCGAAACTGGGAGCATATGTGAACAGGGGAATTTACGGAAAAACCTGGTATTGATTGGGTCATTAGCAAATTGTAATTTTTGGTATGTGTATTGATCAATGAGGAATCTTTCAAATGCCTTTTGAATCACCTAAATCTGAGTTCTGTGGAAAACGTTATGGTCGTTTTGCTACGACTACGCAGAATGAACTAAAATTGTGTACATCTGTGTTCTACCCTAATTTTAGGGGCCTTACTATGTGAATCATGCTTTGTGTCCTAAATAAAAGTTTTAATGGACATTATTAGCTTTTCATATTGGGGTTTTATATCTCAATTGGAGGTCAAGAGTGATAATATGGATTTTCTAAAATAGACCATCAAACGGTGTTATGTGAAAAAAGAAATCAATGCTTAACGAATCAAACAGAGGTTGTTTGAGCTTTTATGAACCTCATGACACCCCTCACAGCACTGAACCTTCTATCATACATTTCAGAATCTTCCATTCTCCATTTTAGAAGCCCATATTTCGCTTATTTCAATGGAAATCTTTTCATTATCAGCTCAATCATTCTAATGTGATCTATTTTGTTTCAATTGGTTGTATTTCAAGTTCAATATCCCTAACTAACTTATTTTTCAGATCATCTTTGTTTAACTTGCCTTATATTGAATCATTGCAATTGTAGAAGCCGTTTAATTAATCAATTTCCATTAAAGTTATAAATTATATCAGTGAACATGATTTACTAACTACATTTATCTATAATTACATTTCTTAAACAGAAATGGGGCCTAGCCTATTATTTTCCATTGTGCATAAGTATTACTAAGTGAAATTGCATTTTAAACACTTCAGGTACGTCCATTGCCTATATGTTTAGAAATCAGAGTGTGTTTATCAACGTTATTATGTTTTGGTAAGTGCATCAATGAATCAGTTGATACAGTGATTTATCACTTAATGAGTGACCCCATCAGTTATCATCTAGAGGGCAATCACCCTTTAGTTACCTGCACGGCTTCAGGCTAGGTCCCCCGATCGGCTTGGCAGGTGTATACCTATCCATAGATCGTAACAGTATCAACGGGTTCACTATCAGATAATAACTAGCAATGCAATTTTACATTCATCTCATTCATTGTTTTAGCTTAAAATGAATTACAAAACGGGCCCAACCAGTATTTTAATAATCATTTAACAATATGGGAATGCATGTACTGAGCTTTGGCTCACAGTTTGAAATGTTTTTCATGTTTTGTTTGAGGCAAATGCTTAGAGAATCGTCTTCATGCTTGTAAACCATCGGAAGAGAATAAGTTGAGCGAGGAAATCTGGATGGATCAACACTGATACAGTGTATGCATATTTTTAGAGCTGCATATTGAAATCTTTAGTGGATGGAGATGCAGATTATATGGTGAATTGTTTTTATTATAGTGTAAAAACCTTATGTTGGTTAATAGTTGATTATATATGGATTGATCAGGTGTGTATGTGTATGATTGAAGCTATGCTTAACTATGTTATTTATAGCACTCATGTTTCAAGCCTTGTCCTTTTGGTCGATGGTAATGCCCCCTATCATTGGGTTGTCTAGATTATAATTAAGGGATTTATTAAGGAAAATACAAGCAGTGAAACATGTTTAATTTAAGGGCATTACAATTCCACCTATGACTATCCTACCTCTAGTGCTAGCAGTAGAACTATGCAATTACCTGGCTAAAAAGGAACCTAGGTCAAGATGAACAGGAACCTAGGTCAAGATGAACACCATCAGGCATACAGAATAAAAAGTACAACTCAGACAATCTCGGGACATTTAGGCTATCGTCCCGAGCAAAAAAGGAACAAGCCAAAATAGGTTGAGCTACTCTAATGCAAGGGTTTCTAATATGTGCGAATTTTAACGAACTAGTACTGTACCTAATACTCCTCGAAAGTTCACCCCAAAATGCATTCGGGTTGAATTTGCGGGGGACTTGGCGGTTCAATAAATCCGTGCTAGGTGGAAAACGGAAAATACTGTTGAAGGTACCTAAGTTCAGTTCATACAATTGACCCTGCAAATAAAACTATATATATTCGGCTTGCCATTGAGGCCCTCTACTGACCTCTACATGCAGTGTACTTAAGAATTCTAGGGTTAGATCCCGATATGTATGCTCTTTGAGTTCCAAAAGGTGTCCCATACCACCTCTTGCAAACAACCATCTAATATCATACAATATTCCCAATTGAGCTAACAAATTCTCATCATAATACCTTGTTGCTACAACCATACATTCATTCAAGCAATTGTATCTAAGAACATGATCAGGATGTGTCAAACCAAGAGGGTGAGGATTGTTACCTCTAGCACGCGTGGTTCAGGATACTCTTTGAGGCTGAGGTGGTGCTTAACTTGAGTATCCAACCTCCTTGGTGCTCCTTTGTCTCTTAGTTGGTGTCATTATTGCAAAAACGAAATAAAAACCAAATCTAAAACCTAAATAAGAAAATTTAAAGAAGAAAATTATTTAGTAAAAAGAAGAAGAAAAAAGATGAAAGAAAATGATGAGTATGGTGGATGAGATGAGTTTCAAGAAAAAGAAAAAGCAAGAGATGGAATTTATGGAGAAAGATGAAAGATTGAGTGAAACGAGATGATCTTGGGTGAAATTGAGTGAAAATGGAGAAGAAATGAGGAAGATTAAAGGTGTGCGGCATGGAGAGCTTAGAGAGAGAAAATGGAGGTAGAGAAAGAGTGTGTTGAGGGGTTGAAGATAAAGTGTGAGAGAGGTGAGTGGGCACCGCGGTCAAAAACCTAGACCGCAGGCCGTAGCAATACAGCACGGACCTTGGGACTCACCACGGTCTGACCTTGGTGTCTGCTGGTCCTCTTTTTTTTTTTTTTTTTTGATTTTCCCAGGTGGCACCCCACGGGCGTGGTTCTGAGGATCTGGCCGAGGTGGCTAACATTTTATACATTTGTTTTTATTTTTTTTATTTTGTCTTTTTTTTTGGGCAAACTACAAATAGCAAAAATAAAAGCTAAGAAAAAGAAAAAGGAAAAAGACCTTGGGTTGCCTCCCAAGAAGCACTCTTTTAAGGTCAAGAGCTTGACCCTTCTTCTATGCTTGGTCCGAATCAGATAGTTTATGGGCATTGACTTTATCAATAGATTATCCCACAAAATATAGTTTTAATCACTGTCCATTAACTGTAAATGCACCGATGGAGTCGCTCCATATTTCAACCGCTTGGTTGGGTTGAACCAACCTTAAATGGTCCTAACCATCAGGATTTCAGTTTGCCAGGAAACAATCTTAATCTGGAGTTAAATAATAGCATGATGTCTCCTTTTTTGAACCTCTTCTTCATGATATGTTTATCGTATCACTTCTTAGTTTGTTCTTTGTAAATACACAAACTCTCATAGGCTTCCAACCTTAGCTCACCGAGCTCATTTAGTTGCAAAAATCTTCATTCTCCCGCTGCCTTATGATCAAAGTTAAGTATCTTTATAGCCTAGTATGCCTTATGTTCCATCTCTACTGGCAAATAACAAGACTTCCCAAACACCAACCGGTATGGAATGGTGCTGAGAGGGGTCTTGTATGCAGTGCAGTATGCCCAAAGAACATCATCAAGCTTGAAGGCCCAATCTTTGTGGGACCGATCCACTATTTTCTCCAGGATGCTCTTTAATTCGCTATTTAAGAGTTCCACCTATCCACTCATTTTGGGATGGTAAGGCGTAGCGATCTTATAATATACCCCATATTTGTTTAATAGTAACTCAAGAGGCTTGTTGTAAAAATGTGTGCCATTATCACTTAGAAGAGCTCTTGGCAGGCCAAACCTTGTGAAAATATTCTTCTTGAGAAACTTAAGGACAACTTTTGAATCATTTGTTGGGAAGGCAATGACTTCCACCCACTTAGAAACATAGTCAACCGCCACAAGAATGTAAAGGTTGTTATGGGAAGGAGGAAAAGGACCAATAAAGTCAATCCAGCATACATCAAATAACTCTACCTCAAGTATGCCACTTTGAGGCATCTCATGCCTCTTGGAAATGTTTCCTATTCACTGACATCTATTACAAGTCATGACAAATTTCCTCACATCTTTAAAGCGCGTGAGCCAATAGAAGCCTACTTGAAGTACTTTCGCAATCGTTTTATCTGGTCGAAAGTGGCCACCATAGGCTGAAGCATGGCAATGGTGTAAGACACTACGGAGCTCATTTTCAGGCAAGCACCTTCTATAAATCTCATCTCCACATAGCTTGTAAAGGAAAGGCTCTTCCCATACATAGTGTTTTGGCATCTATAAAGAACTTCTTTCTTTATTGGTAGGACAGTCCTCGAGGTAACACTCCACACACCTTAAAGTTCGCCATATTAGCATACTATGGGGTAGCTTGTTGGGATATAGCAAATAACTGCTCATTGGGGAAAGAGTCATCAAAGGGAAGCTCTTCATTAGGAGTGGCCTCTAGGCCTAAATGAGATAGATGATTGACAACCACATGTGCCAACCCTGCCTTATCTTTGATTTCTAAATCAAACTTTTGAAGAAGGAGGATCCATTGGATGAGTTGGGGTTTGGAGTCGGATTTCTTCATTAAATGTTTCAAAGCGGCATGATATGTGAAAACCATGACCTTAGAATTAATCAAGTAGGATCTAAATTTTTCCAAGGCAAAGGCAACTGCTAAGAACTCCTTCTCAGTCGTGGCATAATTACTTATGCCTTATCAAGAGTACTACTTGCATAGTATATAGCATACGGCTTATTATCCTTTCGTTGCCCTAAAACAGCCCCTACTGCATAATCACTTGCATCACACATTACTCTAAAAGGTAGCTCCCAATCTGGTGCTTGCATTACAGGGGCGGTGATCAATGCCTCTTTTAACCTATGAAAAGAACTCAAGCATTCTTCATTAAACTTGAAAGATACATCCTTGACATGTAATTGGGTGAGAGGTTTTGCAATTTTTGAAAAATCTTTAATGAATCGTCGGTAAAAACCGACTTATCTAATAAAACTCCTCACACCTTTTTAAGAAGTTGGTGGTGGCAATTTCTTAATTACCTCCACCTTTGCTTTATCAACCTCAATGCCTTTATTAGAGACAACATGACCAAGGAAAATCCCCTCTTGCACCATAAAATGGCATTTCTCGCAATTCAAGATCAAATTCACATCTTTGCATCTTTGCAAAACCTTAGATAAGTTATTCAAGCACTGATCATAGGTTGCACCATACATAGAAAAGTTATCCATAAAGACTTCCATTATATCCTCAATTAAGTCAGAAAAAATGGCCACAATACAACGTTGAAATGTGCTAGGGGCATTGCATAGCCCAAATGGCATTCTTCTATAAGCATACATACCATAAGGACATGTAAAAGCAGTCTTTTCTTGGTCATTAGGATGGATAGGGATTGGAAAGAATCCCGAATATCCATCTAAGTAGCAAAATTATGAATTTTTAGCCAATCGTTCAAGCATTTGGCCAATGAAGGAAATGGAAAAATGATCTTTATGGGTAGCTTTATACAGTTTTCGATAATCAATACACATACGCAAGCCTATGATAGTCTTAGTAGGGATTAGCTCATTATTCTCATTTTTTATAACAGTCATCCCTCCTTTCTTAGGAACAACATAGACCGGACTTACCCACGCACTATCAGAGATAGGATAAATAATGCTGGCCTTAAGCAACTTCAAAATTTCCTTTTTAACTTCTTTGGTGTTCAATTGAAGGCTTATGATCATCTTTCATTAAGATTCGATGCATACACAAAGAAGGATGAATTTCTTTTAAGTCATCAAGGGTGTATCCTATGGCTTTATGATGCTTCTGAAGTACTCTAAGCAAAGAATCTATTTGAGCTGCATTCAAATTTGCATTGACAATCACTGGGTATGTAGATTTTGGTCCAAGAAATTCATACCTCATGGATGAATGGAGAGGTTTTAATTCTACCTTAGGAGCTTTCACCTCATTAGAAGAGGACTTACTTTCTTCTTGTAATGATTCTACCTCAACAGCAGAAAACGAAATTGGTGGATTGGCTTCCAGAAGTTGAGCGCACTGGGCTACTTCGGCATTTTCATCCCTAGTAGTGCTACTATTCAACATCAGGTGCTCAAGTGGATCTTTAGGATCAAGGTTAAACATGGTTTCTCACATTAAACCATCAGCTACATCAATCTTATTACCCTCATCATAAATGGATGGGAACTTAGCAGCTTTTAGTAAATTAAACTCCACATGATTATTTCCCACATCAGAAGATAGTGTACCATTTTTCACATCGATGCGCACCCTGTGGTAGCCAAGAATGGCCTCCCAAGAATGATGGGAGTCTGTGTATCCTTCTCCATTTCTAAAATCATAAAGTCTACTAGCACAGATAAATCCCCTACTTTTATTGGAAAATCCTCTAGAATGCCTACAGGATATTTCACAGAACAATCCGCCAATTATATGGATATAATAATTGGTCTTATCCCACCTATTTCCATTTTTTTACACATAGAAAGAGGCATTAAGCTCACGGTTGATCCTAAATCACATAAGGCATGGTCTATAGGCATACTCACTATTACGCAGGGAATTGAAAAACTACCAGGATCCTTCAGCTTAGCTGGAAGCTTGTTTTGGATCACCGCACTGGATTTTTCAGTCAAAGCTGCAATTTCATATTCTTCAAGCATTCTTTTGTTGGATAAAATTTCTTTCAAAAATTTAGCATATGAGGGCATTTGATTTAGGGCTTCCATAAATAGAATGTTTATGTAGAGTTTCTTAAGGACTTCTAAAAACTTTCCAAATTGCGAATGGCATTTTGCCTTAGCCATCCTTTGAGGGAATGGTAAAGGTGGGTTGCAGGGCTTTAGGAAAATGGTCTTAGGGTCCTTCAGAGCCTCATCAGACTTGTGGATGACATCCTCGATCACTTGCTTAGAGGGTGGAGACATCTCTTTCTCGAGATTCTCAACATGCTTATTTTTATCATGCAAAGACTCATCATTAGTAATCTTCTTGGGTCCCTCTAGTTGTTTTCCTCCTCTCAAAATTATTGCATTACATTGCTCCCTAAGATTAACCTCAAACTTACTGGGAAGTCCATCTGAGGGTGTAGATGAGAAACTAGCTTTCTGGGCAATTTGGGCTTCCAACATCCTATTATGAGTTGAAGCACATCAACATTTGAGGCTAATTGCTTAATGTACTTATCCTGTTTTTATTGTACCTTAAGCATGCTTTTCGTCATCAACTCCAAATTGGACTTTTGGGGCATTTAAGAAGGAAACGGGGGTCTTTGAAAACCAGGGGATGGTCTAGCATTCATAGGGGGCACATTTGATGGATTTGGATTAGACCTATACGAGAAATTCAGATGATTCTTCCAACTCAGATTATATGTATTAGAATAAGGGTCATTGGCCGATCTCGACTTGAAGTTTTGAACATAGTTAACTTCACTAGGGTTTGGAAAAAAGGGCCCCCAACTTAACAATTCAAAGTTACATGCTCATTAGAACCACAAATTTCACAAGGGGAAGAGGCACTAGAATTCACAGCATCAACATTCATTCGGTCCAGTCTTTAAGTCATAGCATCTACTTTAGCAGAAAATAAAGTAAGTGCATCAACTTTAAGCTTACCTCCAACCCGTTTGGGTTGGCCTCGTTCAGTGGGCCATTGAAAGTTATTGAGTGTCATTTCCTGAATCAGATTATAGGCTTCATCCCCTTTTTTGTTCATCAAAGTCCCTCCTGCTGCTGCATCAATAGTGGATCTCATAGACTGGGTCACACCACTATAAAGGCTTGGATTATCATCCAACATTGAATGCCAATGATGGGAGCATAGGCGTAGCAAATCTCTAAACCGCTCCTAGGCTTCATAGAGCGCCTCTTCATCTTTGTGTATGAAATTGCTCATCTGATTTCTCAAGCTTACTGTTTTACTCGGGGAGAAAAACTTGGAGAGGAAAGATCTTGTCAACTCATCCCAAGTGATAGTGCAACCAGATGGCAAGGAGTGCAACCAAGCCCTTGCTTTATCCCTCAAGGAGAAGGGAAATAGGCGCAGGCGAATTGCGTCAGTGGAGACTCCATTAAACTTTAACGTATCGCACACCTCTATAAAGACTGAGAGGTGTAGATTCGGTTCTTCCAAAGGCGTTCCTCCAAACTGAGATTGCTGCACCATCGAAATGAGTGCTAGTTTGAGCTCGAAATTGTTGGCATCAAGAGTAGGGTGAGCGATGTTTGAGGCAATCCCTTGGACTCCAGGAGTAACGAAATCTCGAAGCGTTCTCCTTTGGTCACCTCCTCCACCCGTTATACTTGTTGGATTCCTTCTAGCCTCGTGTCTGTGTTCTTCAATCCTTTTCTTTTTCCTCCTTAAGCGGAAAGTCCTTTCAATCTCATGATCGAGGTCATACAAGATCGGGCTTCGTACAAACAGGAAAAATTCCTA
Organism: Carnegiea gigantea; assembly: GCA_029747015.1. Lineage (NCBI taxonomy): Eukaryota > Viridiplantae > Streptophyta > Magnoliopsida > Caryophyllales > Cactaceae > Carnegiea > Carnegiea gigantea. The sequence continues at coordinate 163,544 of JAKOGI010001403.1, forward strand.
CAAGCACTATCACCAACACTACCAGCACAATTAAATAAGAAAAGAAAATTACAATAAAAAGAATAAAATACTTAGTCACATTCGCAAGACTAACTCAATAGTTAACAGCTTAGTACCCGGCAATGATGCCAAAAACTTGATAAACTACCGCAAGTGCACAAGTAGTCGTAGTATAGATAAGATATTGTTCCTCAGGAATTAATGTAACTTACCGAGTCTTGTCTATCAAAATGTGCTAAGTAAAATTCTAATTGAAAGGGTTCGATTTAACAACTTCTAATTCACTATTCTGAATCAATCAAAGAGAAAATATGTTTAAGAATTCTCGTAGTTATGAAAGGGTATTAGATCAAAATGACAATCATGTGCTTTTCTCTGATCGGTTAATCTCGAGGAATTGCAATCTATCCAAAAAATTTAGTCTATTCTTTCGAACTCAACCAAATTTGCCTAAACTAAGCAAAAGTCGTTCTTTCAAACTACTTTGCCTTAATTCAAGTTAAATATCTTCGATTACTTTCTAGTCCTCCTAACATGTAAATCTCTCTTTCTAGACGACTCCACTGTAGGTTTAATCAAGCAGTCCAACAACTAAATATTACCTTTCAGTTTTTCACTCGATTGTTTCAATTGTGCAAGCAAACTTTGGCCAAAAAATCCACTAACAACATGAATAACACTTGACAGAATGAAATCAAACCAATCTTGAAGATAAGCATAATCCTTTAAATTAAAACATAATCAAACAACACTTTGACAAAGTACTAAATCCCCATATAAAAAGTAAACTATTCACACATGATTAAGAATTAAACAAACTAACCAACAATCCAGCAAAATCTGAGAGAAAGGTTTGACTGAGATGGCCTTCAACCAAGGGCTTTAAACTGCCTCGAAAACCAAACACATACACTCAAGATTTCTCACCAAAACTGAAATCAGACTAGAAATCTTAAAAGAAACAATAAAATTTGAGAAGAGAAAGAAAACTATACTAAAGCTCTAATCTATGCTAACTCTATGCTTGTGTTCTTTTTTTTACTACTGCAGAATGAGGCCTTTTATAGAAGGGCTCGATTGATCTCAGCCACACAGTCAAAGGAAGACGAAGAGGCATTAGTTTCATGCTCACCACGGCTCGTGGTAGGCACCACAGTCTGACCATGGTCTGGGCTAGAACCGGTTTTCTACTCTTTGCTTACTCCACGAGTGTAGAAACTCATTGGCTGTCTGTGGGGGAGGTCAAAATACATCAATTTATAGTCAAATGCTGGGCAAAAAGGCTTAAAAGCCTGCAAAACACATCAAATAACTATACTCAAGCATAAATTGAGAATAAGAGTATAAAAAATAACATTAAGCACATATTTCTTCTAAAAATGAAGCAAAATAGCCCTAAAATGATGTATACATTAAGCGCTTATCACATAGTTTACCTAGATATATAGCATGGTTAACCTGGAATAACGCACACAGTCAATCTGGATTGACCAGATTTTAAAGTATCAACAAGGCAAAGTAACTAGAAGCCACCACGGCCAGGCCGTGTTGGGGATCATGATCTATGGTGGACCCTACAGAGCAGACCCTGGTTACCAGTGGTTCCCTGAGTCTGCTGGATTTCTTCGTGATTGTTCCTATTCCAAACGTTTGAAGGATTTTGCAGACTTGATTTCAATGATAAAAGGCTCGTTTTCCTACTTTCATTCATCATCCAGTCCTTTCTGTCATAGTCCACCATCTAGTTAGGATTTAGATTTAGATTAAAGTAAGAGAAAGTGAAGTGAAGTGGAGATTTTACAAGGATTCCAATTCAGCTTTATAACGGTTCAAGCGTGTTCTTGGCCGAGCAATTCTCTTCCCTTCACCTCTCTTTTCCCAATTTTAGGATTTATGTTTTTCTAATTTGGATTAGCTTTTGTTGTTCTGATCTTGGATATATGCAAATACTTCTTAATTTTCCCAATATTGTGTTCATCTCCTTGGTATTTTAAAGTCTATTGACATGTTTTATTAAATCCTTGATGTTTATGGTCTTGTGACAAATTTGATCACTTTTTTTTATGTTTTGGGTATTGGGTGAAGAACTAAAAGGTGAAATTCAATACTTGAATCCTAGCAATTGACTTTATTGTAAGAGGGCTTGAGAAAATCGCACCAATTAAGAACCCACTAATTTAATAATCCCATGCATAATGAACCTAAACAAATCAAAAGCCCTTAAGAAATGGTAATTAGTTAGATTTAGGTACTTCACTTCACCTTAAATTCCTTAATTGATATATGAATTGAGAGATTGCTAGTTTTCTTTAATTCCTTGATCATCTATCTATTAGATTATATAAGTAGCCTAGCTCAACATCAATTGTAAATCTGGATTCGCTTAGCCTATCTTAAGGGAATATAACCCAGTAGCTTGCCCTAGTCTCTATAGGATTGACCTTGATTTTTTACGATGCTACCTAGTGCTTATGACCCTATCAATTTTTTGCGCCATTGTCTAGAACTAGTATCGAATATTGGGTTTTTCTCCATAAGTTTGACTAAGCATTTTGTTTTTCTTTTAAACAAAATCAAAAATTTTAAAGTTTTAAAATTTTAAAAATTTTTAAGGAAAAAACTATGGCAATTTTTCGTTTTCCCCAATTTGGGCATGAATTATTTTAGACATATTTAAATGAATAAATGCTTTTCCTGCTCAAAGAGGTTGTTGTGTGGATAAATAGGAAATTTTGAACAATTTTGATGAGGGCATAAATAGTGAAACCCATGCTCTTTTAAAGTACTGGGGTTTCATGGTAAAAGTGTTGTTAAGGCATAGTATTTACTTGAGTGGATTGCATAGGATTCATTTAAATTTGAGAAGGTAGTCATGCTTTGTACATTTATTCTATGATCCTTCTGCATTCTATGCTATATCTCATTATGCCCCTTTTTGGTGTGACATGTGAAATTCTTCTAATCATGATATTAATTCATGTCCTTATTATATGTGCTATGCTCCACCTAACTTTGCATCACCCCAGGACAATACTGATGTTCTCCTGACTTTATCTGATACATCGTTTCATTTAACTCAGTCCATGAGGCTCAAGGTGAGTGAGTCTTTTGGGGTTGTTGCTATGTTTGATATTGTTGATGCATGTTTTGAGTCAAAAGATGCTTTAGATAAGGTACATTATCGAGTTAAGACTCCTTTGAATGGTTTATATGATGTGTTTGTGCATGCGGAGTCTCCTAGCCTTGGTTTTGATGATAGTGTTCTCCCCAATCCCCTTGATTATATACATGCTTCCTCTCTTTGTTCAGTAACCTCTCCCTCCCTTGAGTATTATCTTGATGTTCCCATTGATAATCTAATTATTTGTGCTACTAATGTTGATTTGGGCTATAAGGACAACATATTTGATGTACTTGGTGGGAATTTTGATAATTTTGTGTCCCTAGGTTACTTAAGTGGGTATAATACCTCCTTTGACCCATATTGTAATGGCTGAGTGTAGAAAACATCATGAGGTCTACTTTCTTAGATTTCTCTCTTGATTTTTTTATGGCATTTGGTTTCTTGAGGAGACCAATGACTTTCTCTGCTATAACTACCTTGATGCTCTCTTACTGCCATGCTTATGAATACCACGCTATGGTGTTCAACAAGCTTCTACATCCATTGACGACATCTAATGTGGAGAGCAAAGTTTTCAAGATATAATAGAGTGGTTAATGCTCCATGTGTCCTGGTTATTAGAGGGAGGGCATACATTAGGTGGACCCAGTACCTAACCTAGTGAGATCATTATATTTTATTTCCCTTTGTAGTTTTCGTGTAGCACACTAGTTAGAGCATGTAATTTTAGGTATCCTTTTGATTGCACTAGTGTTAGTTGCATTTAGGTTTGCATATAGGATTTTATGAAGAATGGCATAGATTGGTTTGAGATGCCCTCCAATGATGCTTTCTCTAGGCAAAATAGCTTTCATGAGCTTGAGCGACTTTTGATGACTGGCTCCTTTAGTGTGAAAAAACTTCTGTGAAGGTTTTGTAACTATGTCATGTGTTTGGCCCCTGTCTTGATTGAAAACTTTGTTACCCCTCGAGTCCTTAACACTAACGTTGGCACATGAAAGTCATTTTATGAGCTACGTGAGACTTTGGTAGATATCCAATGAGATCTTTAGCCTTATTTAGACTAATCATTGTACTTAGTCTCATGTTCTTTCATGTGTGTGACTTTTTCATGTTGTATCTCTACAACTTGCCATGATTCTTGTTCAAAACCACATTCGCATGTGCATATTTGATGTTGTGATAGAGATATTCTTTCTTTGGACATTCTTGCTACATAGCCAAACAACCCACCCTTGTGTTACATGTTTATCCCCTTCGCTAGCCCCTTCGAACTTATATCTGTACATGTTGTGGATCCTTTATAAACACCCTTGGCCATGTACACATATTCCTCACCGTTAAGCTAAGTCTATAGAGCATCATTTCATGTATGTGGTGGGTAGTTTTAGGGGTAAATGATTTTAAGGTAGCTTTGGTATGTTGGTTTATGAGGGGGTGGTGATATTGAGCATTTGGATTTGTTCCCATCTTGTTTAGGTTGTATATGTACATATGAATTAGGTTATAAGTTGATAGTTAGCAATCTTATGCCTTGCACTAGTTGAAATTTTCATTTCGTTTCCCAAAGAGAAAAATCATGTTGGAAAAAAAAACAAGGACAAACAAAAAAACGACAAAAATAGAGAAAAAAAGACATGTGAGAATAAATGATTGGCATTGGATATGTAAATAGCTTTGTGTTCCTTCTTTGTCAACCCATTTCCTACTTAGTTCATGAAGGATGGTCATTGTGTTCTTGAGGATTGGAGTGTTGGTGAACTTCATGGTTACTTGGAGCTTTGTTGGTTGCTCCCTAGTCACTTGGCTAAATAGCTCCACATTGCATTAGTTAGCTCACTCCTTTCCCTAAAACCCTTTTTATCCCACATTATAACCCAAGTAAAGTCCTCTTGATTGTCATGTGCATGTTTGCATCTTAGTGGCGAAGAATTTAAGAGCCTAGGAAAGCCTATGATAGTTTGAATTTTTCAGTGAGTCTCAAGTGAACCCATGCTATATTTGAAACATATTAGCTGGAGTGATATACGTTTCTCCGAAGTGAGATTCTATCGGTCCATTTAGCTTTGCACAGCCCCATGCTTGCATGATGTGCTTTGTGGTTCTTTAGGGATGATCAAGTTTGATGTTGAGCTTGTGGTCGTGTACTTCTTTGAAAATATTTCCCTTCTCCCGATTTCAAACTATCTAGTGCACTGCCTAGGGTTGCCATTCATTAATATTCTTGCTTGTGATATGCCATGAGTTGCTTAGCTTGAGGAGGTTGTCATGTTTTTGAATTCTTGATACATCTCCCTTTGTTAGTTTTATCTAGCGTTTGCTTGAGGACAAGCAAAAGTTTAAGCATGGGGGAGTCATGAATGTTATATTTGTATAGGATTTTATAAGTGTTTCAGGGTCATTTTAGAGGATTAGTGCGCATAATTAGGTGATTTTATGCCCCTTTTCTATTTTATGCTCGAGTTTGGTTTTGTTTGTGGTATTTTGTAGAAACTAGGTAAGAGAACCCGAGTACGTCTAAAAAATCAATGAAGAATTATGCAAGGAGGGAAGAGCCTACAAAAACATACCAAAAACCCACAAGGAACATGCTTTACCCATATGTACAACATGGTAAACCCTGGATAGTATGGCCAACCCAGGACAGTATACACAGTCAACCAGGGATGACCAAATTTTAAAAAATCAACCAGGCAGAGCAACAAGAAGCCACCATGGATAGGCCTTGGTGGGGACCACAGTCCATGGTGGACCCCACAGACAGACTGTGTTAGCCACTAGTCCCTCGAGTCTGCTGGATTTGTTTGTGGCTATTCGTGCCCCAAATGTTTTGATGGTTTTGCAAACTTGATTTCAACAATAAAAGCCTCGTTTTACAGTTTTCATTCATCATCTATTCCATTCTATCATAATCTACCGTGTAATTAGGATTTAGATTTAGATTAGAGTAAGAGAGAGTGAATTGAAGTAGAGATTTTGCAATGATTCCAACCCGGATTTGCGATGATGGTTCAAGCACATTCTTGACTAAGCAATTCTCGTTCCTTCTCTTCTCATTTCTCAATTTTAGGATTTATTTTTATGTAATATGGATTAGCTTTTGTTGTTTTAACCTTGGACTTATGTGAATACTTGTTAATTTTCCCGATCTTGTGTTGATCTCCTTAATATTTTGGAATTTATTAACTTGTTTTATTGAATCCTTGATTTTATTGTCCTGTGAGAGTCTGACCACTTTCTTACATGATTAGGATATTGGATGATGGACTAAAAGGTGAAAGTTGCTATTTGAATCCTAGGATTTGACTTGATAGTGTGGAGTCTTGAGAAAGT
>JAKOGI010001403.1:177500-227500 GCA_029747015.1 Carnegiea gigantea
GATAGTGCTTATAAGAAGCTTGACCTCCTTTAGGGTCGAGGGTATGGCATCCGGCCTCTGGACCATACCACACCGTCACGTGGCCCCTTGGGGCCTAAACGCTTGGTGGACGGTGCCAAATCGCGCTTGAGGTCTTTAGCCCCTTAGGGGTCAAGGGCGTAACGACCTGCCCAAAGGCCATGTTTTAAGACCCCTAGCCCCTTGAGGGCTGAAAGTATAGCGACCGGCCCTAAAGCTATGCTTTAGGACCCTTCACCCTTAGGGGCTGAAGGTATATAAATAGCCCAAAGGCCGTACTTTACGACTGTTAGCCCATTGGGGGCTGAAGGTATAGCGATCGGCCCCTAGGTTATGTTATAGGAGCTCTAGCCCCTGGATAGCTGGGAGTATAACGACCAGCAAGAAGGCCATGCTTTAGGAACCCTTAGGCCCTGGAGGCTGAAGGTATAATGACCGGCCCCTAGGTCGTGCTGTGGGAGCTATAGCCCCTGGAGGGCTAGGAGCATAGCGACAGGCCAAAAGGCCGTGCTTTAGGACCCTTAGCCCCTTGGCGGCTGAAGGTATTGCGACTAGCCCCTAGGCCGTATTGTAGGAGCTCTAGCCCCTGGAGCGCTAGGAGTATAGCAAACGACGAAAAGGTTATGCTTTAGGACCCTTAGGCTCTTGGGGGCTAAAGGTATAGCAACCGGCCTAAAGGCCGTGCTCAAGGATCCTTAGCCCCTTGAGGGCTAAAGGTATAATGACTGATCCTTAAGCCATGCTTCGAAACCCTTTCCCCTTAGGGGGGCTAAAGGTATGGTGACCGGCCCCTAGACTATGCCTTTAGGACCCTTAGCCCCTTAGAGACTAAAGGCCTAGCTACCGGCCTTAGGCCGTGCTATAGGACCCTTAGCCCCTAGGGGGTTAAAGGTGTAGCGATCAGCCCTTAGCCCGTGCTGTAAGTTCTCAAGCCCCTTGGTGACGGAGGTGTTCTGAGAAAATTGTGGGTGTTTGAATGCCATGTGGCGTGGACTAAATGGGGTTTTGGCTTTGCTGATGCCTAGGTTGGTGTGTTGTCTTTTCCTCTCCCCTCTCTCCTCTATATAAATGGAGTGGGCTTCTGAGGGGAGGTCAGTCTAATCACGCTTTTAAACTTTCTAGAGAGAGAAGCAAGTTTCTTAGAGAGAGAGAGACCCCGCCGCTTTCTTCATCCCTTTTTAAATTCACTATAGAGTCTTCAAACTCTTCCCTTGAATCTTTAAAGGGGTTGTTCATCTTCAACCCTCATCTTTAACCTTTGTCTTCAACCTTTGTCTTTATTTCCCTTTAATTCTCGTAGGTACACGTCTTCATGCCCCCCCTTTGAAGGCTGTATTTGTATTGTATTTATTAATTGTGTCATATCGTCCTCCTGCTCATCAAGTAGGATTGACGCTGATGGATCGATTGGCCCCCGAATGGAGGCCGTCACCCTCAGTTCCCAAACCTTCCAGCCCAAATTGATGGCCGGCTGGTAGCGCGCATTCCCTCAAATAATTAATTTTGAAGCCTAAGAGAATTCCCTATGTCATGCCTATATACGAGCTCGGTACTCCTTCCTGGTTTAGTTGTGAGTATTCTTCTACTCTTAGTATCCTCAGTATGAGGAGAAGGTCATTTACCCATAGGAAATTAACGTAGCTTTTTCCCGTATGACTGACGTTCAGGAACGCAGGCTACTAAGGACAAAGATCACCGTGCGTTTGAAGATCCTCCCGTAACTTATTGTCGAAGCATACTCGAAAGATAACTCTCACTCTGCCTCGGACTCCCGTAGAATGAGTGTTGAAGTTTGTACTACCAATGCTAGCACCTCCGCAAGGGGAGATGAGGGCTGTTCCACTAGCTCCCATTCGTCATTCTCCACCTCCAAGAGAGACCGTGCTCAGAAAGAGTCATCCCAGGAAGTTATCGCCGAAGGGACAGTTTTCCCAGGGGCTCCTTCACGCTCGTACCATCAAGAGAGGCCGAGCACTTATTTCCCCAACCCAAGGGTCATGCGCACCCTTAAGAGGCCGAGGTTGAAGGAGAAGTATCTTCTCCTAACCGGATACGAGTTTATCATTCCTGATCCTAATGCCACTATAAATAAGCCGCCCCTGGGATGTATAGCAATCTATCAAGCTGCCTTCTCCTATGGCCTAAGGTTTCCACTTCATAAAGTCATCGTGGAGATCCTGAATAAGTACGAGTTGGAGCCTGCGCATGCTGTGCCCACGTTCTGGCACAATGTTTGTTCCTTCATCATAACGTGTGAGTTGCATAGGTTATCTTACACAAGTCGGGCCTTCAGATTGATTCATACTGTTCAGAAGGCCCCGAGTGATACCGGGGATACTGGTTGGTATAGTTTTAACAACAGGAAGGGCTTCATGACGGCTATTGAAAAGAAGTCCAAGCTAAAGAACTGGAAGTACGACTTCCTCTTTGTTCATTGCGCAATGGGTTTGGGGGATCTTCCTGATTGGAACAACGGAAAACCAGTCCGTTATCCATTCGAGGAGCCGACCGTAAAAGAACCGAAGACCACGCATTATTTTTAATATTGTGTATGGGAAGACGATTGTCCGAGGCCACTTCTATCCTTTATGTCCAAAATAGTGGAGTCGGGAAAAGAGCCCGAGCATCGGCGGATCAATTCGAGTGACAGGGAGCCCCTGAACTGGCTTCCTAAATGACTTCTTTCTTGTTGCTACTGACCTCCTTATACTTGAGAATTACTCCAAGGGTATTTTGCATCTTCCCTTTGTGCTACTCTTCCCCTCGTTCTAACATGACCTTCTTTTATCTTGTGCAGAGCAAGCTCGAGAGATGCTTTCACCCTGCGAGAACGAGTAAGCCACTAAGGAGGAGATAGCGGCCGAGGACGAATGACGTCTTGAAGAGGAAAGGCACCGTCGTGTTGAAGCTCAGGCGAAAAAGGTTTGTTTCAATAGGTCGCCCGATTATTTATCCCCTTTTCTTTTCAGTTTTCACGAGTTAAGTGTTGACCTGGCAATTTTGACAGGCACTAAAGATTACATTGCGCGGTCGAAAACCCCCGACCATATCAATGAGCCTTCCTCCTGCGGATGCCCGGAAGCGCCTGCGCCCAGAGGAGGGGCTGGAGGTGGCCGCAGCTTCGGCCCTACCCCTAGGGGGACCGACCCGCCTCCCTCTAAGGGCGTGAGGACTGAGGGGTCGTCCTTGTGAAGGGTGATCGGGGAACAGGCAGTTTCTAATGAGGCAATAAGGTCTCCTTCTCAAGGAGGCTCTCGGGGGAGTCGATGGGACGTCCAGCCACCGGTTGGGGAGGCATCAACGGCCCAAGCCATGGACATAATGGCCCAAGCCATGGACTTCCTGAGGGTTGACCTCTCGGCTAAATCGGCTCTAGTGGAGCGTCTTGCCAACTCATGGGACTTGACCACTTCTGGTTCCGCGGAGTGATATGTGCTTAAAGTGTATATCATTTTAGGGTCATTTTGTTCCATTTTTAGGAAAAATTATATGCTTTATGTTATAATTTATACTACTTTTTCCATTTTATGCTTGGGTATGGTTCTTTTCTGTGTTTTGCAGGTTTTGGACCTTTTTACCCTCGTTTTGACTCATAAATGAGTGTATTTTGACTGGCCACGGATGCCCCTGAGTTGCCATGCCTGTGGGAAGAAGGAACAATAGAAGAACACTGAGGCAGCAGACACCATGGTCGATTCGTGGTGAAGGCAACAGTCCGTGGTGGACCTCTTTCTCGCGAGGTTTTCTGTTTTCCAGCGGCTTTTCGACTTGTTGGCAGTTTTAATTCCATTAAGTCTCGTGGCTGTTCAGCTTCCAGGACTTTCACTATAAAAAGGGCTCTTCTCTTCTCATTTCCACACATCCAATATCCATCATTCTCTCATTTCCATTTTCCACTCTTAGATTAGTGTAAATTAGATTAGAGAGAGTAAGTTGAAGTGAAGACTTGCAAGGATTCCATCCCGGGTTTGCACAACGGTTCAAGCACGATTTTTGGCTGAGCATCTTTTTTCTTTTCTCTCTTCTCTTTTCTTCTCTTTAGATTTATCGTTTTAGATGTTTAATTTAATCATGTTTGAGTAGCTTTATTTTATCTAGGGATTTAGTAGTTCTTGGAATTGCTGTTGGATTACGTTTCAATTTGAAGAATTGTGCTTATTTTCATCATTGGTCTGATTTTGTTCTATCAAGTGTTATTTATGTTGTGAGTGGATTTGTGGCCAAAATTTACTAGTACATTTGAAACAATCGAGTGAACATTTGAAAGATGACATTTGGTTGTTGGACTGCTTGTTAGAACCTATCATTGCATCATCTCGAAAGAGAGATTGTCAAGTTAGGAGGACTCGAATTAAGTAATCGAAAATATTAAGCTTGGATTAAGTCGAATTAGCTTGAAAGAGCGACGTTTGCTTAGTTTAGGCAAATTTAGTTGATTTCAAAAGAATAGACTGAATTTCTATATAGATTGCAATTCCTCAAAATTAACCAATTAGAGGGAAGCACATGTTTATCATTTTGATTCAATTCTCTTTCATCGCTACGAAAATTCCGAGGCGTTCTTCCAATATTTGATTTAGAAATGTTTATTTGAAGTTATTAATTCGAAACCATTTGAATTTGGATTCGCATAGCATATATTGAGGGATTATAACCCAGTAGTTTCACCCAGCCTCTGTAGGATCGACCTTGAACAGCTACAATGCCACCGTACACTTGCGGCTGTGTCAAGTTTTTGGCGCCGTTGCCAAGGACTAGTGTCAAATATTGGGTTAATCTTGATAGGTTTGACTAAGCATTTTGTTTTTCTTTGAAAAGAAATCGGAAAAAATTTGAAAATTAACCCAAAAAAATTTGAAGAAAAATATGGCAATTTTTCATTTTCCCCAACTCGAGCATGAATTATTTTGGAGGTATTTTAAGCAATTAAGTGCGTTTCTTGCTCGATGTGGTTATTGCTTGACTAAATAGAAAATTTTAGACATTATTGACGAGGGTGTGATAGTAAAACCTGAGCTCTTTTAGAGTATTGGGATTTTTATGATAAAAATTTTGACAAGGCATGTTATTTGCTTGACTGGATTGCTTGGGATTCATTTGAATTTGGAAGGCTACTATTATTTCTAAATATTCATTTCCTGATCCTTGCGCATTCTATTCTAGATCTTATTATGCTCCTTTTTTGTGTGATTTCTGTAGTTCTTCTGACCATGATATAAATTCGTGTCCTTATTATTCATGATATGCGCAACCTGACTTTGCATTACCCATAGACAAAACTGATGTTGTCCTGACCTTACATGATTCATCATTCCCTTTAGCTCAGTGCACGGTGCTCGAGGTGGGTGAGCATTCTCGGTTTGATGCTAGGTTTGATGTTTCTGATGCTTGTTTTAAGTCAGAAGATATTTTAGATGAGGTGCATGATTTAGTTCGCACTCCTTTGGAGGGGTCACGTGATGTGTTTGTGCGTGAGGAGTCTCTTTGCCTTAGTTTTAATTATACTTTCCCCAATCTGCTTGATCATTTCTATGTTTTCACCTATCTGTTCATTACCCTCTATTTCCCCCAGTATTCTTTAGATGTGCCTAATGATAATCCTGTGATTTGTGATTCTAATGTTGACTTGGGCCATGAGGATAACATATTTAGTATGCTTGGTGGGAATGTTCTTGATTATCTGTCCCTAGGTTACTGAAAAGGGTATGATCCCTCTACTGACCCATATCGCATAGGCCTAGAGGACTTGCCTAGGAAAATCGCGTGGACTACAAGCTTTAATCCCTTTTATGATTTTTCTATGGGCTTTGATATGGTTAAGAGGATACTTATACTCTTTCGTGTGATTTTACTTATTACCTCCTACCTTTTATTTTCTGAATTGTAGTTCCAGGAGTTTGATAAGCTCCTACATGCTTTAACAGTGTCTACTTTCATGAGCCAAGTCTTGAAGATATGATGGAGTGGCTGATGCTCCATTTGCCCTATTTGCATGGAGGCCTTAGCTTAGGTGCACTCTGCACCTAACCTGGTGAGATCATTATGTTTTGTTCAATTTCCCTTCTTTTACTTTCTTTCCTTTGCATAATAATGCCTTATTTAAGCATGGGGGAAGGGTAACTTCATGTTTTTCTTTTTTATTTTTAGTTTGCATTCATGCTAGAGCATATAGTTTTAGGTTTCTTTTTCTTTACATGTTGCATTTAGTTGATTTTTAGGTTTACATTTTAGATTTGCATATAGAGATGGTGAGGATTGGTTTGAGATAACCTTCAATGATGTTTTTGTTAGGCAAAATAGCCTTCATGAGCTTGAATAGCTTTTGATGTGTAATCCCTTTTGATGCGAACTTTTACAAAGGTTTTGTGAATGTTTCTTATTTTGACCCGTGTCTTGATTGAGAACTTTACTATCCGTTAGAATCGTTAGCATAAATGTTGGTACCTGGAGTCATTTTATGAGCTTCATTGAGACTTTGGTAGCTGTCTTATGAGATTTGGAGCCTTATTTAGACTAATCATTGTAGTTAGTCTCATGTTTCTTTCATGTGTGTGACCCTTCCATGTTGCATCTCTAAAACTTGCCTAGATTCTTGTTCAAAACCACATTGGCATGTGCATATTTGATGATATGATGGAGACATTCTTTCTTTGGTCATTTTAGCCACATAGCCAAATAGCCTACCCTTATGTTACATGTTTATTCCCTTTGCTAGCCCCTTTGAGCCTATAATCCTTTTCTTTGTTATGATCCTTTCATATTAGCCATTGGCCAAACGCATATTCCTACCTTTAAGCTAAGTCTATGGAGCATCACTTCATCTATGTAGTGGGTGGTTTTGGGAATATTTGAGTTTAAGGTGGTTTTGGTATGTTGGTTTGTTAAGAGATTGATGATATTAAGCATTTGCTTTGGTTCCCTCTTATTTGCGTTATAAGTATATATATATATATATATATATATATATATATATATATATATATATATATTCGGTTGTGAGTTGAGAATTAGTGATCCTATGCCTTTCAATAATTGCCATTTTCTATTATGTGCCCACATTGAGGGCAATGTCAGATTCAAGCATGGGGGAGTTAAGTTAGTCATTATATTTTCATTTCATCTCCCGAAAAAGGAAAAAAAGAAAAAAAAAGAAAAAAAAGAAAAGAAAAAAGTAACGTTGAAAAGAAAAAAAAGGAGAAAAAAATCATGTCAGAAAGGCCAAAAAAAGGAAATGAATAAGTGGTTTGTACTAGATACATACATAACTTGAATTTCTTTCTTTGTCAACTCATTTCCTGCGTAATTGATTGGGATATGTTCATTATGTTGTTGAGGTTTGGAGCATTGGTGAACTTATTGGTTTCTTGGTGCTTTGTTGGTTGCTCCCTAGTCACTTGGCTAAGTGGCTCCACATTGCCCAAATTCAATTGTCCACTCCTTTCGCTTAACCCTTACAGCCCACATTACAACCCCACTAAAGTCCTCTTGATTGTCCTATGCAAATTGCATTCTAGTGATAGAGAATTTGGGAGTCTTGTTAAGCTTGTGGTAGATTGCATCTTTGGAATGAGTCTTAAGTGAACCTGTGATATATTTCAAGGACATGAGCGGGAGTGTTCCACATTTCCCACAAGTGAGGTTCTACCGATCCATTTAGCTCTACAATCTCATATGCTTGTAGGACATGCTTTGTGGTTCTTTGGGGGTGATCAAGTTTGATGTCGAGCTTGTGGTCATGTGCTTCTTTGAAAACATTCACCTTCTTCTATTTTTGAAATATTTTGTGTGCTATTTGGGGTTGCCATTGATTGGCATTCTTGCTTGTGTATGCTATGATTTGCCCGCTTTAAGGAGGTTGTTATGTTTTGAGTCCTAGATGTGTCTCCCTTTTTGGTTTTCTATAATGTTTGCTTGAGGGCAAGCAACAATTTAAGCATGGGGGAGTTTGATAAGTGCTGAAAGTCTATATCATTTTAGGGTCATTTTTCTGCATTTTTAGGGAAAATTATATGCTTTATGTTATAATTTATATTCCTTTTCCCATTTTACGCTCAGGTATAGTTCTTTTCTGTGTTTTGCAGGTTTTAGTCCTTTTTGCCCTCGTTTTGACTCATAAATGAGTGTATTTTGATTCACCACGGATGCCTCTGAGTTGCCATGCCTATGGAAGGAAGGAAGAACAGGAGAACAACGAGGCAACGGACACCACGGTCAGTCCGGGGTGAAGTCCACGGTCGGTGGTGGACCTCTTTCCCGCGAGGCTTTCTGTTTTCACGCGGTTTTTTAACTTCCTGGTAGTTTTAATTTCATTAAGTCTCATGGCTCTTTGGCTTCCAGAACTTTCACCATAAAAAGGCTCTTCTCTTCTCATTTCCACACGTCCAATATCCGTCATTATCTCATTTCCATTTTCCTCTCTTATATTAGTGCAGATTAGATTAGAGTGAGTTGAAGTGAAGACTTGCAAGGATTCCATCTCGGGTTTGCACGACGGTTCAAGCGTGATTTTTGGCTGAGCATCTCTTTTCTCTTCTCTCTTCTCTTCTCTTCTCTTTAGATTTATCGTTTTAGACGTTTAGTTCAATCATGTTTAAGTAGTTTTATTTTATCTAGGGATTTAGTAGTTCTTGAAATTGTTATTGAATTATATTTTAATTTAAAGAACTGTGTTTATTTTCATGATTGGTTTGATTTCATTCTATCAAGTGTTATTTATGTTGTGAGTGGATTTGTGGCTAAAATTTACTTGCGTACTTGAAACAATCGAGTGAATTTTCGAAAGACGACATTTAATCGTTGGACTGCTTGTTAAAACCTATCGTTGCATCATCTCGAAAGAGAGATTGTCAAGTTTGGAGGATTCGAATTAAGTAATCGAAAATATTAAACTTGGATTAAGTCGAATTAGCTTGAAAGAGTGACGTTTGCTTAGTTTAGGCAAATTTAGTTGATTTCGAAAGAATAGGCTGAATTTCTATATAGATTGCAATTCCTCGAAATTAACCAATTAGAAAAAGGCACTTGTTTATCATTTTGATTCAATTCCCTTTCATAACTACGAAAATTCCTAGGCCTTTTTTCCAATATTTGATTTAGGAAAATTTATTTAAAGTTGTTAATTCGAAACCATTTGAAGTTGGATTCCCTTTGCATATCTTGAGGGATTATAAACCAGTAGTTTCACCTAGTCTCTGTGGGATCGGCCTTGAACAGCTACAATGCCACCGTGCGATTATGGTCGTGTTAAGTTTTTGGTGTCGTTGCTGGGGACTAGCATCAAATATTGGGTTAATCTCCATAGGTTTGACTAAGCATTTTGTTATTCTTTAAAAAAAAAATTGAAAATTGGCAACAAAAAAATTGAAAAAAAACATGGCAATTTTCCTTGTCCCCCAGTTCGACCATGAATTATTTTGGAGGTATTTTAAGCGATTAAGTGCGTTTCTTGCTCGATGTGGTTATTGCTTGACTAAATGGGAAATTTTAGACATTATTGATGAGGGTGTGAACAGTGAAACCCGAGCTCTTTTAGAGTATTGGGATTTTTATGGTAAAAATGTTGGCGAGATATGTTATTTACTTGACTGGATTGCTTGTCATTTCCTGATCCTTGCGCATTTTATTCTAGATCTTATTACGCTCCTTTTTGTTGTGATTTCTATACTTCTTCTGACCATGATATAAATTAGTTTCCTTGTTATTCATGCTATGCGCAACCTGACTTTGGATTACCCATAGACAATGCTAATGTTGTCTTGGCCTTACATGATTCATCCTTCCCTTTAGCTCAGTGCACGGGGCTTGAGGTGGGTGAGCCTTCTGGGTTTGATGCTTGGTTTGATGTTTCTGATACATGTTTTAAGTTTGAAGATATTTTAGATGAGGAGCATGATCTAGTTCGCACTCCTTTGGAGGGGTCACATGATGTGTTTGTTCCTGAGGAGTCTCTTAGCCTTGGTTTTAATTATGCGTTCCCAATCCGCTTGATCATTTCCATGTTTCACCTATCTGTTCATTGCCCTCTATTTTCGCCGAGTGTTCTTTACATGTGCCTAATGATAATCCTATGATTTGTGATTCTAATGTTGACTTGGGCCATGAGGATAACATATTTAGTATGCTTGGTGGGAATGTTCATGATTATCTATCCCTAGGTTACTTAAGAGGGTATGATCCCTCTATTAACCCATATTGCATAAGTCTAGAGGACTTGCCTAGGAAAATCACATGGACTACATGCTTTAATCCTTTCTATGATTTTTCTATGGGCTCTGATATGGTTAAGAGGATACTTATACTCTTTAGTGTGATTTTGGTTATTGCCTCTTATCTTTTATTTTCTGAATTGTGGTCCTAGGAGTTTGATAAGCTCCTATGTGCTTTAACAGTCTCCACTTTCATGAGCCAAGTCTTGAAGATATGATGGAGTGGCTGATGCTCCATTTGCCCCATTTGCGTGGAGGCCTTAGCTTAGGTGCACTCTGCACCTAACCTAGTGAGATCGTAATATTTTTTTTCCCTTTCCCTTCTTTTACTTTCTTTCCTTTGCATAATAATGCTTTATTTAAGCATAGAGGAAGGGTAGCTTCATCTTTTTGATTTTTATTTTTAGTTTGCATTCATGCTAGGGCATACGGTTTTAGGTTTCTTTTTCTTTACATGTTGCATTTAGTTGATTTTTAGATTTGCATTTTAGATTTGCATATAGAGATGGTGAGGATTAGTTTGAGATAACATCCAATGATGTTTTTGTTAGGCAAAATAGCTTTCATGAGTTTGAGTAGCTTTTGATGTGTAATCTCTTTTGGTGTGAATTTTTGTGAAGGTTTCTTGTTTTGACCCTTGTTTTGATTGAGAATTTTGTTATCCGTTGGAATCGTTGGCACTAATATTGGTAGCTGGAGTCATTTTATGAGCTTAATTGAGACTTTGGTAGATGTCTCTTGAGATTTTGAGCCTTATTTGGACTAATCATTATAGTTAGTCTCATGTTTCTTTCATGTGTGTGACTCTTCCATGTTGCATCTCCAAAACTTGCCTAGATTCTTGTTCAAAACCACATTGCCATGTGCATATTTGATTATATGATAGAGGCATTCTTTCTTTGGTCATTTTAGCCACATGGCCAAATAGCCTACCCTTGTGTTACATGTTTATTCCCTTTGCTAGCCCCTTTAAGCCTATAATCCTTTTCTTTGTTGTGATCCCTCCATATTAGCCCTTGGCCAAACACGTATTCCAACCATTAAGCCAAATCTATGGAGCATCATTTCATATATGTAGTGGGTGGTTTCGGGAATATTTGAGTTTAAGGTGGTTTTGGTATGTTGGTTTGTTAAGGGATTGATGATATTGAGCATTTGCTTTAATTCCCTCTTATTTGCGTTGTAAATATATATATATATTCGGTTGTGAGTTGACAATTAGTGATCCTATATCTTTCAGTAATTGCCATTGTCTATTATATGCCCACATTGAGGGCAATGTAAGATTTAAGCATGGGGGAGTTAAGTTAGTCATTATATTTTCATTTCATCTCCCGAAAAAAGGAAAAAAAAAGAAAAAAAAAAGAAAAGAAAAAAGTTATGTTGAAAAGAAAAAAAAGGAGAAAAAAATCATGTTAGAAAGACAAAAAAAAAAAGGAAATGAATAAGTGATTGGTATTGAATACATACATAGCTTGACTTTCATTCTTTGTCAATTCATTTCCTATGTAATTGATTGGGATATGTTCATTATGTTATTGAGGTTTGGAACATTGGTGAACTTATTAGTTTTTTGCTACTTTGTTGGTTTTTCCCTAGTCTCTTGGCTAAGTAGCTCCACATTGCCCAAATTCAATTGTCCCCTCCTTTTCCTTAACCCTTATAGCCCACATTACAATCCGACTAAAGTCCTCTTGATCGTCTTGTGCACATTGCATTCTAGTGGTAGAGAATTTGAGAGTCTTGTAAAGCTTATGATGGATTGCATCTTTGGAATGAGTCTTAAGTGAACTTATGATATATTTCAAACACACGAGCAGGAGTGCTCCACATTTCCCAAAAGTGAGGTTCTACCGATCCATTTAGCTCTACAATCTCATGTGCTTGTATGACATGCTTTGTGGTTCTTTGGGGGTGATCAAGTTTGATGTCAAGCTTGTGGTCATGTCCTTGTTTGAAAACATTCACCTTCTTCTGTTTTTGAAATGTTTTACGTGCTATTTGGGGTTATCATTGATGGCATTCTTGCTTGTGATATGCTATGATTTGCCTTACTTTAAGGAGGTTGTTATGTTTTTGAGTCCTAAATGTGTCACCCTTTTTAGTTTTCTATAGTGTTTGCTTGAGGACAAGCAATACTTTAAGCATGGGGGAGTTTGATAAGTGCTTAAAGTTTATATCATTTTAGGGTCATTTTGCTGCACTTTTAGGGAAAATTATATGCTTTATGTTATAATTTCTACTCTTTTTCACATTTTACGCTTAGATATGGTTCTTTTCTGTGTTTTGTATGTTTTAGACCTTTTTGTCCTCGTTTTGCTCATAAATGAGTATGTTTTGACTCACCACGAATGCCTCTGAGTTACCATGCCTGTGCAAAGAAGGAAGAACAGAAGAACACCGAGGCAGCGGACACCACAGTCGATCCGTAATGGACCTCTTTCCAGTGAGGCTTTCTGTTTTCTCATGGCTTTTCGACTTCCTGGCAGTTGTATTTCCATTAAGTCTCGTGGCTCTTCGGCTTCCAAGACTTTCACTATAAAAAGGGCTCTTCTCTTCTCATTTACACACATCCAACATCCATCATTCTCTCATTTCCATTTTCCTCTCTTAGATTAGTGTAGATTAGATTAGACAGAGGGAGTTGAAGTGAAGACTTGCAAGGATTCCATCCCTGGGTTTGCACGACGGTTCAAGCCTGATTTTTGGCTGAGCATCTCTTTTCTCTTCTCTCTTCTCTTCTCTTCTCTTTAGATTTATCGTTCTAGATGTTTAATTTAATCACGTTTGAGTAGTTTTATTTTATCTAGGGATTTAGTAGTTCTTGGAATTGTTGCTGAATTACGTTTTAATTTGAAGAATTGTGCTTATTTTCATGATTGGTTTGATTTCGTTCTATCAAGTGTTATTTATGTTGTGAGTGGATTTGTGGCCAAAATTTACTTCCACACTTGAAACAATCGAGTAAACATTCGAAAGACGGCACTTGGTTTTTGAACTACTTGTTAGAACCTATCGATGCATCGTCTCGAAAGAAAGACTGTCAAGTTGGGAGGACTCGAAATAAGGAATCGAAAATATTAAACTTCGATTAAGTTAAATTAGCTTAAAAGAGCGACGTTTGCTTAGTTTAGGCAAATTTAGTTGATTTCAAAATAATAGACTGAATTTCTATGTAGATTGCAATTCGTCGAAATTAACCGATTAGAGAAAGGCACATGTTTATCATTTTGATTCAATTATCTTTCATAACTACGAAAATTCCTAGGCGTTTTTCCAATATTTGATTTAGAAAAGTTTATTTGAAGTTGTTAATTCGAAACCATTTGAATTTGGATTCGCTTAGCATATCTTAAAGGATTATAACCCAATAGTTTCACCTAGTCTCTGTAGAATTGACCTTGAACAGCTACAATGCCACTGTGCGATTGTGGTCGCGTCAAGTTTTTGGCGTCGTTGTCGGGGACAAGCATCAATTGTGTTAATCTCCATAGGTTTGACTAAGCATTTTATTTTTCTTTGAAAAAAATTTTAAAAAAATTGAAAATCAACCAAAAAAATTAAAAAAAAAAACATGGCAATTTTCCGTTTCACCACTTCGAGCACGAATAATTTTGGAGGTATTTTAAGCGATTAAGTGCGTTTCTTGCTCAATGTGGTTATTGTTTGACTAAATGGGAAATTTTAAACATTATTGATGAGGGTGTGAATAGTAAAATCCGAGCTCTTTTAGAGTATTGGGATTTTTATGGTAAAAATGTGGACGAGGCATGCTATTTACTTGAGTGTATTGCTTGGGATTTATTTGAATTTCAGAAGGCTACTATTATTTCTAAATATTCATTTCCTGATCCTTGCGCATTCTATTCTAGATCTTATTATGCTCCTTTTTGGTGTGATTTCTGTACTTCTTCTGACCATGATGTAAATTCGTGTCCTTCTTATTCACGCTATGCATAACCTGACTTTGCATTACCCATAGACAATACTGATGTTGTCCTGACCTTACATGATTCATCGTTACCTCACATGATTCATCCTTCCTTTTAGCTCAGTGCACGGGGCTTGAAGTGGGTGAGCCTTCTGGGTTTGATGCTAGGTTTGATGTTTCTAATGCATGTTTTAAGTTAGAAGATATTTTAGATAAGGTGCATGATCTAGTTCAGACTCCTTTGGAGGGGTCATGTGATGTGTTTGTGCGTAAGGGGTCTCTTAGTCTTGGTTTTAATTATGTATTTCCCAATCCGCTTGATCATTTCTATGTTTCACCTATCTGTTCATTACCCTCTATTTTCCCTGAGTATTCTGCAGATGTGCCTAATGATAATCCTATGATTTGTGATTCTAATGTTGATTTGGGCCATGAGGATAACATGTATGCTTGGTGGGAATGTTCATGATTATCTGTCCCTAGGCTACTTAAGAGCGCATGATCCCTCTATTGACCCATATTACATAAGCCTAGAGGACTTGCCTAGGAAAATCTCATGGACTACATGCTTTAATCCCTTCTATGATTTTTCTATGGGCTTTGATATGGTTAAGAGGATACTTATACTCTTTCGTGTGATTTTGGTTATTGCCTCCTACCTTTTATTTTCTGAATTATGGTTCCAGGAGTTTGATAAGCTCCTACGTGCTTTAACAGTGTCTGCTTTCATGAGCCAAGTCTTGAAGATATGATAGAGTGGCTGATGCTCCATTTGCCCCATTTGCATGGAGGCCTTAGCTTAGGTGCACTCTGCACCTAACCTAGTGATATCGTTATGTTTTGTTCAATTTCCCTTCTTTTACTTTCTTTCCTTTGCATAATAATGCTTTATTTAAGCATGGGGGAAGGGTAGCTTCATGTTTTTCATTTTTGTTTTTAGTTTGCATTCATGTTAGAGCATATAGTTTTAGGTTTCTTTTTCTTTGCATGTTGTATTTAGTTGATTTTTAGGTTTGCATTTTAGATTTGCATATAGGGATGGTGAGGATTGGTTTGAGATAACCTCCAATGATGTTTTTGTTAGGCAAAATAGCTTTCATGAGCTTGAATAGCTTTTGATGTGTAATCCCTTTTGGTGCGAACTTTTATGAAGGTTTTGTGAATGTTTCTTATTTTTACCCTTGTCTTGATTAAGAACTTTGTTATTTGTTAGAATCGTTAGCACTAATATTGGTAACTAGAGTCATTTTATGAGATTAATTCAGACTTTGGTAGATGTCTCGTGAGATTTGGAGCCTTATTTGGACTAATCATTATAGTTAGTCTCATGTTTCTTTCATGTGTGTGACTCTTCCATGTTGCACCTCTAAGACTTGCCTAGATTCTTGTTCAAAACCACATTAGCATGTGCATATATGATGATATGATAGAGGCATTCTTTGTTTGGTCATTTTAGCCATATAGCCAAATAGCCTACCCTTGTATTACATGTTTATTCCCTTTGCTAGCCCCTTTGAGCCTATAATCTTTTTCTTTGTTGTGATCCCTTTATATTAGCCCTTGGCCAAACACATATTCTTACCTTTAAGCAAACTCTATGGAGCATCACTTCATCTAAGTAGTGGATGGTTTTGGGAATATTTGAGTTTAAGGCGGTTTTGGTATGTTGACTTGTTGAGGGATTGATGATATTGAGCATTTGCTTTAGTTCCCTCTTATTTGCATTGTAAACATATATATATTTGGTTGTGAGTTGAGAATTAGTGATCCTATGCCTTTTAATAATTGCCATTTTCTATTATGTGCCCACATTGAGGGAAATGTCATATTCAAGCATGGGGGAGTTAAGTTAGTCATTATATTTTCGTTTCATCTCCCGAAAAAGGAAAAAAAAAAAGAAAAGAAAAGAAAAGAAAAGAAAAAAGTTATGTTGAAAAGAAAAACAGGAGAAAAAAATCATGTTAGAAAGGCAAAAAAAAAAAAAGAAAATGAATAAATGTTTGGTATTGGATATATACGTAGTTTGAATTTCTTTCTTTGTCAACTCATTTCCTATGTAACTAATTGGGATATGTTCATTATGTTGTTGACGTTTGAAGCGTTAGTGAACTTATTAGTTTCTTGGTGTTTTGTTGTTTTCTCCCTAGTCTCTTATCTAAGTAGCTCCACATTGCCCAAATTCAATTGTCCACTCCTTTCCCTTAACCCTTATAGCCCACATTACAACCCAACTAAAGTCTTATTGATCGTCTTGTGCACATTGCATTCTAGTGGTAGAGAATTTGAGAGTCCTGTAAAACCTATGGTAGATTACATCTTAGGAATGAGTCTTAAGTGAACCTGTGATATATTTCAAACACACGAGCGGGAGTGTTCCACATTTCCCAAAAGCGAGGTTCTACCGATCCATTTAGCACTACAATCTCGTGTGCTCTCAGACACGCTTTGTGGTTCTTTGGGGGTAATCAAGTTTGATGTCGAGCTTGTAGTCATGTGCTTCTTTGAAAACATTCACCTTATTCTATTTTTGAAATGTTTCGTGTGCTATGTGGGTTGTCATTAATTGGCATTCTTGCTTGTGATATGCTATGATTTGCCTACTTTAAGGAGGTTGTTATGTTTTGAGTCCTAGACGTGTCTCCCTTTTCAGTTTTCTATAGTGTTTGCTTGAGAGCAAGCAACAGTTCAAGTATTGAGGACTTAATAAGTGCTTAAAGCATATATCATTTTAGGATCATTCTACTGTATTTTTAGGGAAAATTATATGCTTTATGTTATAATTTATACTCATTTTCCCATTTTATGCTTGGGTATGGTTCTTTTTTGCGTTTTGCAGGTTTTGGACCTTTTTGCCCTCGCTTTGACTCATAAATGAGTGTATTTTGACTCGCCACAAATGCCCCTGAGTTGCCATGCTGCGGAAAGAAGGAAGAACAGAAGAACAATGAGGCAGCAAACACCACGATCGATCTGGGGTGAAGTCCACAGTCGTGGTGGACATCTTTCCTGCGAGGCTTTCTGTTTTCTTGCAGCTTTTCGACTTCCTAGTAGTTTTAATTCCATTAAGTCTCATGGCTCTTCGGCTTCCAGGACTTTCACTATAAAAAGGCTCTTCTCTTCTCATTTCCACACATCCAACATCCGCCATTCTCTCATTTCCATTTTCCTCTCTTAGATTAGTGCAGATTAGATTAGAGAGAAAGAGTTGAAGTGAAGACTTGCAAGGATTCCATCCCGGGTTTGCACGACAGTTCAAGCATGATTTTTGGCTGAGCATCTCTTTTCTCTTCACTCTTCTCTTCTCTTCTCTTTAGATTTATCATTTTAGATGTTTAATTTAATCATGTTTGAGTAGTTTTATTTTATCTAGCGATATAGTAGCTCTTGGAACTGATGTTAGATTACGTTTTAATTTGAAGAATTGTGCTTATTTTCACGATTCGTTTGACTTCTTTCTATCAAGTGTTATTTATGATGTAAGTGGGTTTGTGGCCAAAATTTATTTGCACACTTGAAACAATCGAATGAACATTCGAAAGATGACATTTAGTTGTTGAACAGCTTGTTAGAACCTATCGTTGCATTGTCTCGAAAGAGAGATTGTCAAGTTGGGAGGACTCGAATTAAGTAATCGAAAATATTAAACTTGGACTAAGTCGAATTAGCTTGAAAGTGCGATGTTTGCTTAGTTTAGCAAAATTTGGTTGATTTCGAAAGAATAGACTGGATTTCTATATAGATTGCAATTCCTCGAAATTAACCAATTAGAGAAAGGCACATGTTTATCATTTTGATTCAATTCCCTTTCATAACTATGAAAATTCCTAGGTGTTTTTCCAATATTTGATTTAAAAAAGTTTATTTGAAGTTGCTAATTTGAAACCATTTGAATTTGGATTCGCTTAGCATATCTTGAGGGCTATAACCCTGTAGTTTCACCTAGTCTCTATGGGATCGACCTTGAATAGCTACAATGCAACCGTCCGCTTGCGCCCATATCACGGAGCCACCAGGGTCGCCAAGGAGCAGGTCGCCATTGCTGAGGTAAGGGCGCGTCTGCCTCTGCTCCTCTCCTCTTTGCTGTCTTTTTTTTTTTCTTTGTCTAACCATGCTACGTCATTGCCAGGCCTTTACCCGGGGAAGGTCGTCAGGTCAATGTCGTCCGCCTCCGCATTAGAGAAGTAAATTCGCGACCTCCAGAGCTCCAATGCCCTATTGAAATGGCAAATCGACGGCCCCTAGGCAGAGCAGTGATCAACTACCGCAAGCGCACGGGTAGCCGTAGTATAGATAAAGATATCGTTCCTCAAGGACTAATGTAACTTACCGAATCTTGTCAGTCAGAATGTGCTACGTACAATTCTAATTCAAAGGGTTCGATTTAACAACTTCTAATTCATTATTCTAAATCAATTAAAGAGAAGATATGCCTAGGAATTCTCGTAGTTATGAAAGGGCATTGGATCAAAATGACAATCATGTGCTTTTCTCTAATCGGTTAATCTCGAGGAATTGCAATCTATCCAGAAATTTGATCTATTCTTTCAAACTAATTTGCCTCATTCAAACTTGCCTAAAATAAGCAAAAGTCGTTCTTTCAAACTAATTTGCCTCATTCAAGTTAAATATCTTCAATTACTTTCTAGTCCTCCTAACATGCAAATCTCTCTTTCGAGAGGACTTCATGTTAGGTTTAATCAAGCAGTCCAACAACCAAATGTCGCCTTTCAGTTTTTCACCCGATTATTTCAATTGTGCAAGCAAATTTTGGCCAAAAATCTACTAACAACATGAATAGCACTTGACAGAACGAAATCAAACCAATCATGAAGATAAGCACGATCCTTTAAATTAAAACATGATCAAACAACACTTTTATAAACTATTAAATCTCTAGACAAAAAGTAAACTACTCACACATGATTAAGAATTAAACAAACTAACCAACAATCTGGCGAAATCTAAGAGAAAGGTTTGACTGAGATGGCCTTCAAACCGCCTCGAAAACCAAATACAGACACTCAAGATTTCTCACCAAAACTAAAATCAAACTAGAAATCTTAAAAGAAACAACAAAATTTGAGAAGAGAAAGAAAACTATGCTAAAGCTCTAACCTATGCTAACTCTATCCTCGTTTTTTTTTTTTTTTTTAACTACTTCAGAACAGGGCCTTTTATAGAGGAGCTCGATTGATCTCAACCACACAGCCGAAGGAAGACAAAAAGGCAGCAGTTTTATGCTCGCCACGGTCCGTGGCAGGTACCACGGTCCGACTGTGGTCTGGGCTGCAACCGGCTTTCTGCTCCTTTCTTGCTCCACGGGCGTAACAACTCATAGGTGTCTATAGGGGAGGTCAAAATACATCTATTTATGGTCAAATGCTGGGCAAAAAGGCTTAAATACTGCAAAACATATCAAACAACTATACCCAAGCATAAATCTAGAATAGGAATATAAATAATAACATTAAGCACATAATTCTCCGGAAAATGAAGCAAAATAGCCCTAAAATGATGTATACATTAAACACTCATCAAACTCCCCCATGCTTAAACTGTTGCTTGTCCTCAAGCAATGCTAAAAATTAAACTATGCATAACCTCCTCAGGATTGACATAGGCACATTCAAATGGAAAAGCTGATCCAAAGGTAGCCCAAAAAGATGAAGAAATCGTTAATAAACGGATTAAGGAATGAAATTTATGAAAACCTTTTGATAGATCATAATGTCAAACTTAAACCAATCTTCCTAAATCATCAATAAAGTCATTCCAGTGTATGAAACAAGTCAAGCTAGCAAGGCCAGCAGAACCTCACTTTACTTATGTGACTCTCATCACTCATGTGTTTAATAATAATGAAAGTTCTCTCAATTCTCATTCCTTATAATCAAATCTGCCATAAGCTTGACAAGATTCTCAAATTCACCATCACTAAAATGCAAACACACTAGACAATCATGAGGTCTTTCATAGGGTTATAATGAGGCCATGAGTAAAGGTGAGAGGGGAATAAATGTTTTGGAAATGAGGAGCTAGAAGCCAAAGACTAAGAGTTAAACAATTCCAATGCATCATACTACATCCTTCATAGACCATTACATTTTATCAACAAAATACATCCCAAATTGAAGAGAGAAAGAGTCGAAAATGACAAATATCTCACAATCTCAACAAGGCTAACGCTTTCTTTCATTGTTTTTTCTTTCTGTTTTTTTTCCTTTTTTTTTTCTTTTTTGCTTTTCTTTTTTCTGTTTCTTTGTTTTTGTTCATGATCCTTCCCTTTTTTTTTCCAAAAAGGATAGCCAAGAGGAGATCCATAACAAACTTTAAATTCCAACTCTTCTCCAAACTTTGTATAATAAAATAAGGGATTTATCCAAATCTCACATCCCTTCACCAAACAGCCAAAATTCACTAAAAGATAATAATCCACCTTACTAGTGCCCTATCAACCTTGACGCAAAAAAATGAAATACTCCTCTAGCCTTGGGTTAAAGGTAAGACAAGTATTTAGCCATGGGCTACAATAGGAGGTTTAAATCAAGAATAACGCGTATAGGCTCAAAGGGGCTAGCAAGGGATACAATATATAACAAAGGTGGCTATTTAGCCGTGAGGCTTCAACAAATCAAAGAAAAAATAAAAATGCCTCAATGCTATTGCCTAAATACATCAGCAAAATGTGATCTTGAATAAGAATCAAAGCAAGTTCTAGAGAAATGATGTCAAGGAAGAGTCACACATGAAAGAAACATGAGACTAAAATGATGAATAGCCTCTGAAAGCTCAAAATCTCACGGGACATCTACCAAGGTTAAAACTAGCTCACTGGCAAACATACGCCAAAAATCATGAAAAGACTCATGGGGTAAATCCACTCGCATCCAACATGTAGTTAAAACATGGAGATCATTTCGAAAAACTCATTCACGAATATTTTATGCACAATTTGGGAAAATGAAAGGATCAAACTAGACCATAGAAGTCTACCAAATCTAGAAAGATCATCATCAGAGGATTTTTTTTCTTTTAGTTTTGTTTTGTGTTTTTTTTTATGCATGCTCTTAATAACAATGCAAACTAAAAAAAATCCAAAGAGACTAAAGAAGGAAAAAAAAGAAAAATATACAAAAACTAAAATGCAACCTAGAATAAAAAGAAAACTAAATGCATTACTAAACAAAACAAAAACCTAAATCAAAAATTCCAAAAACGACCACTAACTATATATACAAAGGACAAACACACCAAACTGAAAACAGGCATCAGACGCCAAATATAATGACTAACTCCCCAATGCTTGAATCACGCGTTGCCCTCAATGTGGGAGTAGAATAGAAAAGGGAAGGGAGTAGCGCAGAGCATTCAGAAAGGGGGTGGTGGTGGAGGATGGGGTAGTTGGCCATAAGAGATATGCCAGTCCCCCCAGGCCTCTAGTCATGCCCTATAGTCTTTGAAATATTGTGCCTGGGTAGCAAGCTTCCCACAAAGCTCATTGTGGCACTCTTGGACAATGTCCCGAAGAGGGGCATTCTCAGATGCAACAAATGCTCGAAGGGAAACTTGCCCTTCTTGAATGGATCTAAGGGTGTCTTAGAGATCAGAATAGTCAGGAGGGAGTGGCTGAGAGGAAGAATTAGGTCTGGCTTGACTACAGTGAGGGACTGGATAATGGGGTGCGGGTCGAACAACCTCCTCATCACCAGGTACCCAATAAAGGTTTGCTCGGTGAAGTAGAGTAGTTCGATCAACATTGGGAAGTGGCAAAAGCTAGTCCCCGGGGTAAATCCAAGATAAACGGCCATCCTTAACTTTACAAAAATTCATAATTTCAAAAGCAGCTTGATCAAGCCACTTGGACCAGGAAACTCTATCCTCATGATTGGGGTCAACTCCTAAAAATCTAGCTATAGTCATCACAATCCTACCTATGACTATCCTACCTTTAGTGCTAACATCAGCACTGTGCAATTGCCTAGCAAAAAAGGAACCTGGGTCAAGCTGAACACCATCAAGCATAAAAGTACAACTTAAATAATCTCGGGACATTCAGACTATCATCCCGAGCAAAAAGCGAACAAGCCAAAATACGTTAAGCAACTCTAATGCAAGGGTTTCTAATATATGTGCATTTTGACGAACTAGTACTGTACCTAACACTCCCCGAAAGTTCATCCCAAAATGCATTCGGGTTGATTTCGCAGGAGACTTAGCGGTTCGGTAAATCTATGCTAGGTGAAAAAGCCAAAATACTGTTGAAGGTACCTAAGTTCAGTTCATACAATTGACCCTACAAATAAAACGATGTATATCTGGCTTGACACTGAGGCCCTCTAGTGACCTCTACATGGAGTGTACTTAAGAATTTTAGGGTCAGGTTCTGATATGTACGCTCTTTGAGTTCCAAAAAGTGTCCCATACCACCTCTTGCAAGCGACCATCTAATATCATCCAATATTCCCAATCGAGCTAACAAATTCTCATCATAATATCTAGTTGCTACAACCATGCATTCATTCAAGCAATTGTATCTAGCAATATGATCTGGATGTGTCAAACCAAAAGGGTGAGGAATGTTACCTCTAGCATGCATGATTCAGGATACTCTTTAAGGTTGAGGTGGTGCTTGACTTGTAGATCCAACCTCCTTAGTGCTCTTTTGTCTCTTAGTTGGTACCATTGTTGTAAAAACCAAACAAAAACCAAATCTAAAACCGAAATAAGGAAATTTGAAGAAGAAAATGAGGAAATTTAGTTAAAAAAAAAAAAAGAAGAAGACGATGAAAGAAAAGGATGGGTATGGTGGATGAGATGAGTTTAAAGAAGAAGAAGAAGAAGAAGAAAGCGATGGAATTTATGGTGAAAGATGAAAGATTCAGTGAAAGGGGATGATTTTGGGTGAAATTGAGTGAAAATGAAGAAGAAATGAGGAAGATTAAAGGTGTGAGATATGGAGAGTTTAGAGAGAGAAAATGAAGGTAGAGAGAGAGAGTGTGTCGAGAGGTTGAAGATGAAGTGTAAGTGAGGTGAGTGGGCACCGCGGTCAAAAACCTAGACCACAGGCTGTAGCAGTACACCACGGACCGTGGGACTCACCACAATCGGACCGTGGTGTCTGCTGGTCCTCTATTTTTTTTCGATTTTCCTGGCTAGCACCCCACGGCTGTGGTTCTGGGAATTGGGCCGTGGTAGCTAACATTTTATTCATTTTTTTGTTTTCTATTTTTTTTGGGGAAACTACAAGTAGTAAAAATAAAAGCTAAGAAAAAGAAAAGGGAAAAAGAGCTTGGGTTGCCTCCCAAGAAGCGCTCTTTTAAGGTCAAGAGCTTAGCCCTTCTTCTATACTTGGTCCGAATCAGATAGTTTATGGACATTGACTTTATCAATAGATTGTCCCATAAGATATGGTTTTAATCACTGTCCATTAACTATGAATGCACCAATGGACTCGCTCTATATTTCAACTGCTCCGTTGGGTTGAACCTTGGTGACCTTAAATGGTCCTGACAATCGGGATTTCAGTTTGCCAGGAAACAATCTCAATCTGGAATTAAATAATAGGACAACGTCTCCATTTTCGAACCTCTTCTTCATAATATGTTTATCGTGCCACTTCTTAGTTCGTTCTTTGTAAATACGTGAATTCTCATGGGCTTCTAATCTTAGCTCATCGATCTCGTTTAGTTGTAAAAATCTTCGTTCTCCCGTTGCCTTAAGACTTCCCAAACACCAACCAGTATGGAGTGATGCCGAGAGGGGTCTTGTAAGCAGTGCTGCATGCCCAAAGAGCATCATCAAGCTTGAAGGCCCAATCTTTGCAGGACCGATCCAATGTTTTTTCTAGGATGCTCTTCAATTCTCTATTTGAGTGTTCCACCTGCCTACTCATTTGGGGATGGTAAGGCGTAGCGATTTATGAAATATCCCATATTTTTTTTAAAGTAACACAAGAGGCTTGTTGCAAAAATGTGTGCCATTATCACTTAGGAGAGCTCTTGGCGTGCCAAACCTTGTGAAAATATTCTTCTTGAGAAACTGAAGGATAAGTTTTGAATAATTTATTGGGGAGGCGATGGCTTCCACCCACTTAGAAACATAATCAACCGCGATAAGAATGTAAAGGTTGTCATGGAAAGGAGGAAAAGGACCCACAAAGTCAATCCCCCATACATAAAATAACTCTACCTCAAGTATGCCAATTTGAGGCATCTCATGCCTCTTGGAAATGCTTCCTGTTCGCTGATATCTACCATAAGTTATGACAAATTTCCTTGCATCTTTAAAGAGCGTAGGCTAATAGAAGCCTGCTTGGAGTACTTTTGCAATCGTTTTATGTGGTCGAAAGTGGCCACCTTAGGTTGAAGCATGGCAATGGTGCAAGACACTACGGACCTCATCTTTAGGCAAGCACCTTTTGTAAATCTCATCTCCAAATAGCTTGTAAAGGAAAGGTTCTTCCCACACATAGTGTTTGGCATCTGTAAAGAACTTCTTTCTTTGTTGGTAGAACAGTCCTGGAGGTAACACTTCACACACCTTGAGGTTCATCATATTAGCATACCATGGGGCAGATATAGCAAATAACTATTCATCGGGGAAAGAGTCATCAATGGGAAGCTCTTCACTAGGTGTGGCCTCTAGGGCTAAATAAGATAGATGATCAGCAACCACATTTTCCAACCCTGCCTTATCTTTGATTTTCAAATCAAACTCTTGAAGAAGGAGAACCCATCGGATGAGTCGGGGTTTACAGTCGGATTTCTTCATTAAATGTTTCAAAGTGGTATAATCTATGAAAACAATGACCTTAGAATTAATCAAATTAGGATCTAAATTTTTCCAAGGCAAAGACAACTGCTAAGAACTCCTTCTCAGTCGTGGCATAATTCACTTGTGGCTCATCAAGAGTACAGTTTGCACAGTATATAGCATACGGCTTATTGCCTTTTCGTTGGCCTAAAACAGCCCCTACTGCATAATCACTTGCGTCACACATTACTCCAAAAGGTAGCTCCCAATCTGGTGCTTGCATTACTGGGGTGGTGATCAATGCCTCTTTTAACCTACGAAAAGGACTCAAGCATTCTTCATTAAACTTAAAAGGCACATCCTTACCAAGCACTTGGGTGAGAGGTTTTGCAATTTTTGAAAATTCTTTAATGAACCGCCGGTAAAAACCGACATGTCCGAGAAAACTCCTCACACCTTTTAAAGAAGTTGGTGGTGGCAATTTCTCAATCACCTTCAACTTTGCTTTTTCAACCTTAATGCCTTTATTAGAGACAACATGACTAAGGACAACCCCCTCTTGCACCATAAAATAGCATTTCTCCCAATTCAAGACCAAATTCACATCTTCGCACCTTTGCAAAACCTTAGATAAGTTATTCAAGCACTGGTCATAGGTTGCACCATTCACAGAAAAATCATCCATAAAGACTTCCATTATGTCCACAATAAGGTTAGAAAAAATGGCCATCATACAATGTTGAAATATAGTGAGGGCATTGCATAATCCAAACGGCATCCTTCTATAAGCATACGTACCATAACGACATGTAAAAGTAGTCTTTTCTTAGTCATTAGGATGGATAGGGATTTGAAAGAATCCCGAATATCCATGTAAGTAACAAAAATATAAATTTTTAGCCAATTGTTCAAGCATTTGGTCAATGAAGGGAAGGGAAAAATGATCTTTACAGGTGGCTTTATACAGTTTTTGATAATCAATGCACATATGCCAACCTGTGACAGTCCTAGTAGGGATTAGCTCCTTATTCTATTTTTTATAATAGTCATCCTGCTTTTCTTTGGAATAACATGGATCGAGCTTACCTATGTACTATCATAGATAGGGTAAATAATGTCGGCCTTAAGCAACTTCAAAGTTTCCTTTTTAACTACCTCTTGCATGCTACGGTTTAATCTTCCTTGGTGTTCAATTGAAGGCTTATGATCGTCCTCCATTAAGATTCGATGCATACACAAAGAAGGATGAATTTCTTTTAAGTCATCAAGGTGTATCCTATGAATTTACGATGCTTCCTAAGTACTCTAAGTGAAGAATCTATTTGGGTTGCATTCAAATTTGCATTGACAATCACTGGGTATGTAGATTTTGGTGTAAGAAATTCATACCTCAATGATGAAGGGAGAGGTTTTAATTTTACCTCAAGAGCTTTCACCTCATCAGAAGAGGGCTTACTTTCTTCTTGTAATGATTCTACCTTAACAGTAGAAAACGGAATTGGTTGAGAGGCTTCTAGAAGCTTAGCACACTCGGCTACTTCGGGATTTCCACCTTAGTAGTGCTATTGTTCAACATCAGGTGCTCAAGTGGATCTTTAGGATCAAGGCTAAACACGATTTCTTGCATTAAACCATCAACCACATTAATCTTATTATCACTCATCAGAAATGGATGGGAACTTAGCAGCTTTTAGTAAATTAAACTCCACATGATCATTTTCCACATCAAAAGATAGTGTACCATTTTTCACATCGAAGCGGCCCCCTGCGGTGGCCAAGAATGGCCTCCCAAGAATGATGGGAGTCTGTGTATCCTCCTTCATTTCTGGAATCACAAAGTCTACTGGCACAAATAAATTCCCTACTTTTATTGGAACATACTCTAGAATACCCACAGGGTATTTCACAAAACGGTCCGCCAATTGTAAGGAGATAGTAGTTGGTCTTATCTCACCTAGTTCTAATTTTTTACACATAGAAAGGGGCATTAAGCTCACGCTTGATCCTAAATCACATAAGGCACAGTCTATATGCATACTCTCTATCAGGCAGGGAATTGAAAAACTACCAGGATCCTTCATCTTAGCTGGAAGCTTGTTTTAGATCACCACACTGTATTCTTCAGTCAAAGCGACAGTTTCATGTTCTTCAAGCTTTCTTTTTTTGGACAGAATTTCTTTCAGAAATTTAGCACATGAGGGCATTTGAGTTAGGGGTTCCATAAACAGAATGTTTATGTAGAGTTTCTTAAGGACTTCTAAAAACTTCCCAAATTGCGAATCGAGTTTTGCCTTAGCCATCCTTTGAGGGAATGGTAAAGGTGGGGTATAGCGCTTTAGGGAAATGCCCTTAGGGTCATCAGACTTGTGGACGACATCATCGATCACTTCCTTAGAGGATGGAGACATCTTTTTCTTCAGATTCTCAACATGCTTATTTTTATAATCCAAAGACTCATCGTTAGTAATCTCCTTGGTTCCCTCTAGTCGTTTTCCTCCTCTCAAAATTATTGCATTACATTACTGCCTAAGATTAAGCTCAACCTTACTAGGAAGTCCACCTGAGGGTGTAGATGAGAAATTAGCTTTTTCGATAATTTGGGCTTTCCATCATCGACTCTAAATTAGACTTTTGGGGCATTTGAGAAGGGAACGGGGGTCTTTGAAAACCAGGGGGTAATCTAGCATTCATAGGGGGCACATTTGATGGATTTAGATTAGACCTATGGGAGAAATTCGGATGATTCTTCCAACTCGAATTATATGTATTAGAATTCTCGGGTTAAAGTTTTGAGCATAGTTAACTTCACTAAGCTCTTAGGAAAAAGGACTCCTAACTTGACAATTCAAAGTTACAAGCTCAATAGAACCACAAATTTCACAAGGGAAAGGGGCACTAGAATTCACAGCATTAACATTCATTCGGTCCAGTCTTTGAGTCATGGCATCTACTTTAGTAGAAATTAAAGTAAGTGCATCAACTTCAAGCTTACCTCTAACCCGTTTGGGTTAGCCACATTCGGTGGACCATTGAAAATTATTAAGTGTCATTTCCTCAATCAGGTTATAGGCTTCATCCTCCGTTTTGCTCATCAAAGTTTCTCTTGTTGCCGCATCAATAGTGGACCTAACAAACTGGGTCACACCATTATGAAAGGCTTGGATAATCATCCAACATTGAAGACCATGATGGGGGCATAAGCGTAGCAAATCTTTAGACTGCTCTCAGGCTTTGTAGAGCGTCTCTTCATCTTTTTGCATGAAATTGGTGATCTGATTTCTCAAGCTTGCTATTTTACTTGGAGGGAAAAACTTGGTGAGGAAAGTTCTTGCCAACTCATGCCAAGTGGTAATGCATCCAGATGGTAAGGAGTGTAACTAAGCCCTTGCTTTATCCATCAAGGAGAAAGGAAATAGCTACAGGTGAATCGCGTCAATGGAGACTCCATTAAGCTTTAACGTATCACACACCTCTAAAAAGACCGAGAGGTGTAGATTCGGGTCTTCCAAAGGCGTTCCTCCAAACTGGGATTGCTGCACCATCTGATGGAAATCCCTCCATCCCTTTTGTTTAAAAAGAATCAAATCAATTAGGTAAGCTCAATATGCTGGCTTAAGGATGAATAAATCATCCTTATTTTGTTTAAGACCTAAAACAGCAGGTCATGGTTTGCTTCCAGCAGCAAACCCGATTTTGAGAGGTTAATTACTTAAACTTTTTTAAAGTTTAAGTCTAATATTTTCCATTGAGATTGAATTTCACAAATCCAGATTTATAGAAAATCAAGTTTCACCCCATTTGGGCATCATTTACCCTCTCAAATCAGCCAATAAAACCAAGATATACAAACTGCCAGTTCAAACAGAATGTACCCGGTTTTTGGGTATGTAATTTGACAAGCTTAATTATGGTCTAAACTTGGATTTTTACCTTTTTGGAATCCCCAAAATCTTAGCGTTCATGTCCAATTGGAATTACCAGATTTGGAGTTCAATTGGTCAGTGAACGAAGCTCATTTTCAGTCCTATGCTGTTTTGGACCAGATTCTGCACGGTTCGAGTATTCAGCCTATTTCAAGGGGTAAATGATGTCCAAATGCTTTGATTCAAAAATTAGGATAAACTAGACATCTTAAGGTTTCCTTCCATGTAAAGAAAGCTCAGATTACTCAGCATTTGAGGTGTCAAGCATGCAGCACAAGACAAGGAAGAAACCGGCACCTAGACACCTGGTTACTTAGCTAGGTGGTTTTCCCTCCTAGATGGGTTTGCTAGAGGTGTGTCCTTGCCTACTTGGTCACCTTGAGCTACTTGGTAAGTTGCCACTCAGCCACATAGGAGTGAGACACGTGGAAGCAAGAAGAAGGTGACACTTGGCAAGCTATGAACCGGCCACACTCACTCTACATGGCAGCCATGCATTCTTCAGCTTTTTGAGGTGGCAGCTGTGTGATGTTTGCCTTCCTAGTGAGGAAAATGGTTTACCTAAGTTACTTAATACTTAGGAAAGGTCTTTGAAAGCTTAAACATGTATTTTGTGCCTTAAACTTTCAGATTAGTCATGCTTAAACTCAAACTGTGTACTAATTAGCTTAGGTTAGCTTAATGACTTTCCTAGCTTAGAAGGAAAGCTCATTTCGTGTTTTCTGAAGCCCTATTTAAAGTGCCTTAGCTGTTCATTTTAAGACACATCAGATTTGAATCAAAACCCAAGTTGAGAGCTTTGTGCTTTCGTGCTTTTGCACACTTAAACACTTCACTTGCTTATCTTAGTTTAGGCCGAGCTAAGTGGTGATCAAGTAAGTCTTAACTCTTAATTAGGTGGTGTTTCTGTATCCTAATTAAGGTTAAGGGCCCTAAACTCAAGATTGGTGGTGATTTCTGTATCTAATCCCAGAGTTTAGTTCTATCCTATCCTAGTTTCAACTACAAGGATTCTAAGTGAAGTTATTAGCTTGAACTATTAAGTTAATCTCATTCACTTACCATATTCATTGCATCCCCTCATTTTTCCACTCCATTCACTTCCATTTATATCCATTTCCACGTTTCCTACCTCACCAAAAGGCTTGTATTCAAACCAAACTTCAAAAGCATTCAAACCGTGTAAAGTGGGAAATCGTAGTCTTTGTGGGCAGAATTTTGGCACGACCATGCCACCTTCAAGCCTTCTTGTTTCACTTATTCAAGTCATGTACTTGGTGGGTTTTAGCTTGGTTTCATCCTTCCCTTGACCAATCCATCACAACCAGCATAATTCATCACATTTTCCTTGGTTTTCTCATGATTGTAATCTCCCGTGGTTTGTAAGCTTTCACTCT
Organism: Carnegiea gigantea; assembly: GCA_029747015.1. Classification (NCBI taxonomy): domain Eukaryota; kingdom Viridiplantae; phylum Streptophyta; class Magnoliopsida; order Caryophyllales; family Cactaceae; genus Carnegiea; species Carnegiea gigantea. The sequence goes on from JAKOGI010001403.1 coordinate 207,727, forward strand.
TAATTTGAGTTTTAGCTTGAACCATCGGTAGGTACATCACCATCAAAATGAGTGCCGGTTTGAGCTCGAAATTGTTGGCATCAACAGTAGGGTGAGCGATGCTTGAGGCAATTCCTTGGACTCCAGGAGTAACGAAATCTCGAAGCGTTCTCCTTTGGTCACCTCCTCCGCCAGCCGTGCTTGTTGGATTCCTTCTAGCCTCGCTTCTTTATTCTTTAATCCTTTACTTTTTTCTCCTTAAGCGGAAAGTCCATTCAATCTCAGAATCAAGTTCTTACAAGATCGGACTTCACATAAACAGGAAAAATTCCTGCAAGCACTATCACCAACACTACTAACACAATTAAACCAGAAAAGAAAATAACAATAAAAGACAATAAAATACTTAGTCACTTTCACAAGACTAACTCAATAGCTAATAGTTTAGTCCCTAGCAACAGCGCCAAAAACTTCATCAATTACCACAAGCGCACGGGTAGCCGTAGTATAAATAAATATATCGTTCCTCAGGGACTAATGTAACTTACTAAGTCTTATCTATCAGAATGTGCTAAGTAAAATTCTAATTCAAAGGGTTCGATCTAACAACTTCTAATTCACTATTCTGAATCAATCAAAGAGACGATATGTCTAGGAATTCTCGTAGTTATGAAAGGGTATTGGATCAAAATGACAATCATGTGTTTTTCTCTGATCGATTAATCTCGAGAAATCGCAATCTATCTAAAAATTCGATCTGTTCTTTCGAAATCAATCAAATTTGCCTAAACTAAGCCAAAGTCATTCCTTCAAACTAATTTACCTTAATTCAATTACTTTCTGATCCTCCCAACATGCAAATCTCTCTTTCCAGACGACTGCACGTTAGGTTTAATCAAGCAGTCCAACAACTAAATGTCACCTTTTAGTTTTTCACCCGATTGTTTCAATTGTGCAAGCAAATTTTGGCCAAAAATCCACTAACAACATGAATAACACTTCATAGAACGAAATCAAACCAATCACGAAGATAAGCACAACCCTTTAAATTAAAACATGATCAAATAACACCTTCATAAACTACTAAATCCCTAGATAAAAAATATTTTACTCACACATGATTAAGAATTAAACAAACTAACCAACAATCCGGCAAAATCTGAGGGAAAGGTTTGACTAAGATGGCCTTCAACCAAGGGCTTCAAACCACCTCGAAAACCAAATACACACACTTAAGATTCTCACCAGATTCTCACCAAAACTAAAATCAAACTAGAAATCTTAAAAGAAACAACAAAATTTGAAAGGAGAAAGAAAACTATGCTAAAGCTCTAATCTATGCTAACTCTATGCTTGTATTGTTGTTTTTTTTTTTTTTTTTTTGGCTATTGCAAAACAGGGCCTTTTATAGAGGGGCTCAATTGATCTCAGCCACACAGCCAAACGAAGACGAAGAGGCAGCAGTTTTATGCTCACCACGGTCTATAGCAGGTACCACTGTTAAGCCAAAAATCATGCATGATTTTAATAATTATTTTGATTATATTATATATACTATTGCGTCTAATTTACTTTATTTTATATGTTTTTCAGATTAGTCTTAATTAATAAAGAGGAGAAGAGAAGACGTCGAAACTCGAGTTTTACACGCTTGGCTATAAAGACGGTCCAAAAATAATAATTATGGAGAGTATTATTTTCATAATTATTCAATTGGGCTAGGATTTTAAGAGTTGGTGAAGAGCTAGAAGTCTTGAGGGAGAAGAAATCTAAGGAAGAAAGGAAGAAGGAAACCCTAATCACACCCCTCCTTCCTCTCCACCATAAATAACATCATCACCATAGCCATATTTCATCATCATCCCCATTACATACACACTGCACGGCTGCCTAACCCCTCTTCTACTTGCCCACTCAGCCTTCTTCCTCCAAAAACCATCCTCACGCCTAGCCCCTACCCCACGCCACTTCCTCACTTTATCACCTTCTTCATCATACCCCCTCATCATCATCTACACATCACGCTTCAATCTCATCTTCCCCATCGACTCACACCAGCATCCATCATCATCTTGCATCACCATAATCACGGCACTATCATCTTAGTAGGGTCACCTTATTTTATTTTGTTTTATTTTATTTGTTGTTAGTTTATTGTCAAACATGAATTGTTTGGGCGGATTTTGTGAGTTTATTTTTAATATGAGTGAGTAATCCCTTTTATGCTTAGTATAATCTACTTGAAACCATGCTAAATTGACTATTTTGAAACAAGTCTTATGCTTTATTGCCTAGTTAATTCATATTCATGATTCTATAGCGATTAGCGTTTATTGTTTATGATATTCATGTTAAATTAATTAGAATGCATGCTACTTAGTTTAATACAATGTCGATTGATAGTTTAGAAGACTATAATTCGTAAAAGTTATAGTCTTTTATGCTTAGGTATCACCCTAATTAATCATGGATGGCTCAAACCCCATCTCTTTTAATTAGGTAATCGTTTTAGATCTTTGTTAAATTGATTTGCTGGTAAATTGATTACAAAGTGTTAAATGATATTTTTCTAATTCTTAATGCTCTAGTTTGATTAAATTCTTGCGCTGGTGTGAAGGTTATCAAAACTAGTAAGGTTTATATTAGGGCTGGACCTAATTAAACTAGAATCTAAGGAAAAACGGGGAAGAACCGCTGGTGGATGTCTTCTACAGATTAACTCATGAATGAAATTAACTTGTGTGTTAATGATAAATATTAATTTGCATGGTGGATTGAGATTATACTAAGTACTCTTCGTAAATTTGACAAATTTTGATAATTATTTGTTGCTTTTTGGTTAATTTGATTAGTTTGTTAATTTTTGTTCTATTTTTATTAGCTTCAATATAATTTCAATCGACCCCCCCGCAAAGTATAGTCTTTTAGGACCGTCTAGGTAATTTTAGATAGTTTAGATTTTTATTTTTAGAGTGGTTATAATTTTAGATTAATTTATATTCAGTTTTAGTCTTTAATTACTGGTTTGCTAGAAATTAGACTAAAAATAGTTATTTTTATTCTTTTTTGATTTTTATTAGTTCCTAGGGCTAATACAGTGTCCTAGTTTGCTCATATTTAATTTCGTAATTTTTGGAAGTTATTTGATAATTTTTTTCAGAATTATTTTGAGAATTAATAAGTGCAGGTTTTTAAGTTATTAATTCTGAAATTTTTGATTTTTAATTTTAATTTACGATTATTAGGTTTGGTTAAGTCTAGAAAATTGTGTCCTAAAATTAGGGTAATTTTTGTGATTAATTTCATATTTATATTAATGCAAATTATTTTATATCTAATTTCAGATTTATTATTCTGCTTGATATTCTGTGCTAATTTTCTAATCTGATTTTTCTAAAATTAATCAGATATAATTTAGAATTTATAAGCTTATAGACCTGAAGAATAAGTTTTTAGGTTAGTGTTTGATATTTTTAATATTTATTTTCTGGCTATTATTTGCTGTTATTGAGTTTTAATTAGAATCTCAGTTACTATTCTGTTTTTATTTTTTAAAATTATTTAAGGAATCTTTTTACTGTTTTATTTCCAGAATATGATCTAGAATATTTAGGAGCATCATTGGGTATTTTTTTTAGATTTTTGTTCATTAGATTTTAATTATTTTAGAATTATTAAGATTAGACTTAATAAATTAGTAAAATCATTTAGGATTAAGCAAGCCTTTTACAACAATCTTTCCTCGTGGATCGATCCCTACTTCTCTATGCTATAAAAAGTGTTTTAATAACCGAAGTAGTGGTTAAATTTGTAGCTCTCGACAAGCTTTACAACCACAGTACGACCGTGGTCTGGGCTAGAACCGACTTTCTGCTCTTTTCTTAGTCCACGGGCATAGCAACTCATGGGTGTCCATGGGGGAGGTCAAAATACATCTATTTATGATCAAATGTTGGGTAAAAATTCTTAAAATCCTGCAAAATACATCAAACAACTATACCCAAGCATAAATTGAAAATAGGAGTATAAATAATAACATTAAGCACATAATTCTCCTAATATGAAGCAAAATAGCCCTAAAATGATGTATACATTAAGCACTTATCAAGCAGCAAAAGTCGGAGGAGCCAGCAACCAAGTATAAGCACCACTGGGAGAAGGTAAGGAAGGAGAAAGAGGCCCGAAAGGCCGAGAGGAAGGAGCTGCGGCATCAGTTAAAGGGGGCTTCTATCAAGATAGAGGCCGAGACCATTGTTCGGAATGAAAAGGCGAACAACGCTGAGCAGCAAGGCTATTATCGCGGTCATGAAGATCATATGGAGTTCTTCCGTGAGTTTTTAGGGAACTTAGCTCCCGATGATTTTCACTAGGAGGGTTACTTTGTGGCATATATCAAGTACATCGAAGACCGCCACCAGGCTCGGGCAGCGGGTGAGGACCCTGAGCTGTTAGAATTTGTACTGCCCGTATCCAATGAGGTCGGTTTAGGCGATGCTGAGGATACCATGCCCCTATATGGTGAGGTCACGACTCATGATTGTGATGATGATAAGGCGATGCATGAGGCCACTGATGACGAGGACCCGGCCATCTGATGTAGAGGGGTCTTCGCTTGTTTTTTATCTTCTCCTTACCTATCATTTATAGCTTATTGGTTCACATTGGTGTTTGTACATTTTGCTCATATTCAATGAAATCTTCATTTTTGTTATGTGCTGCTTCATTTATTGTTTCACTTATTACCATCTTTGAACTTGTCTCTGTACCTGTTTTGCAATCATTGTCGCTTTATAAGCTTTTGGCCCCTAAGGGAAACAATAAATGATGGAAGTTGGTTCTCGATTACAGTCGTCCTGTAAGGCTTGTTAAGGCGCACGGCCCCGTGGAGGGGCTAAAGTTGTTACGACTGGCTAAGAGGTCGTGCTTTAGAACTCTTAGCCCCTTGAGGGCTAAAGGTATAGCGACCGACCTAAAGGTCGTGCTACCCCTTAAGGGCTAAAGGTATAGCGACCAGCCCAAAGGCAGTGTTCTAGGACCCTTAGCCCCTTGAGGGCAAAAGGTATAGCGACCAGCACAAAGGCCATGCTCTGGGACCCTTGGTTCCTTGAGGGCTAAAGGTATAGCGACCGGCGTAAAGGTCGTGCTTTAGGACCCTTGGCCTCTTGGGGGCTAAAGGTGTGGCGACTAGCCCAAAGGGCGTGCTTTAGGACCCTTAGCCCCTTGGGGGCTACCGGCTTAGGACTCTTAGCTCCTTGGGGGCTAAAGTGTAATGACCAGCCCAAAGGCCGTGCTTTAGGACCCTTACCCCTTGAGGACTAAAGATATAGCGACTGGCCCAAAGGCCTTGAGGGCTAAAGGTATAGCGACCTACCTAAAGGTTGCGCTTTAGGACCCTTAGCTCCTTTTGGGGCTAGTGTAAGAGAGCTGGATGGGTAGATTTGTGCCTTTGTGGTCGATGTATTTATTGGAAAAATGCAATCAGTACATTGCATGAATGTTAACGAAAAAACTGCTAGTGATAATACTTCCATAGGTTACTATTATGCCATGTTCTATGGATGGGAGTTCCTTTGGGGGTTATAAGACGACATGTGCCCAGTTGCACCTGCTCCGTTACCTTGCAGGGTCCTTTCCAATTTGCCATGAGCTTACCTTGCTCACTCGCATGTGCCACAACTGCGGTTCAACGAAGGACCAGCTCTCCTACCCTTATGGGATGAAGTTTTACTGTATGATCATGGAGCTGTGCTACTCGGAGTTTGTAAAGCATCTCTCTCAAGAAGGCGTCACCCCCAATAGAGGGCAGTAAATTGAGAGCCTCTCGGAGGACATCATTGTTGAGTTCTTCTTGGAAGGTGGTAAGACGATGGGTGTGGAGTGCTACTTCGACGGGCAGCACTGCTTTGGACCCATATGCCAGCATAAGAGGTGTTTCCCCCGTGGTCGTCGCGTCCATCGAATATCGTTATAGGAACCGTAACACGGCTCCCCTGTTCAGCCATAAGAACCTGCTGTGCTCTCTGCAGCTGAGCCTTCCAGGTGGGCCAGGTAATGCCCTCCGCATACCCGCCAGCGATGGTAGCTATTATTTCTGTGGAACACTCCTCCTCTCAAGGCTCTGGATGTGCGAGCTCATGTTTTATGAAGGAATAGAGGCCCCCTCTTCAAGAAGCGATCAATCTGCCCCTTATCGGCCAGCTTATGAAGGGCCTTCCTCAACTCCCTGTACTCAGTGGTGGTCTGTCCGTTTTGTTTGTAAAACTTACAATACTTCTACGTATTGTGTGATTTCGGTGTCGTGGTCATAGGTTGCAGTCTCTTTAGCATTAGATGTTCCTTCACTTCCATTAGTATGCTCCAAGGATCCACGGTGAACCTCAGCCAGGGTGGTTTCCTTCTACTCAGCTAAAGAAAACTTTAATCGCCCACTTTATAGGCTATTCAGGAAAGAGATGTATGCCATCCCATCTTCCAAATTAGGGATCAAGACAGCCTCTTAGTGTAAACACTTGACAAACTCTGCCCGGGACTCCTACATTCCCTGCTTGATGTTAGATAAGTGGATGCTAGTCTGCTTCTCCTTACGGCTAGCAATGAATTGGCTGACGAATCTATCGGTCAAGTCCTAAAAGCAGGAAACACTTCCTGGAGTTAGGCCGTTGAACCGGGACTGTGCTACCTCCTTTAAGGTGGCCGGGAAATAACAGCAGTACATGGCATCGTTGACATCTTGGACATACATCTGAGCTTTATACAGCCCAATGTGTTCCTCTTGGGCCATAGTCCTATTGTACAAGTCCATGGTAGGCATCTTAACCTTCCCGTACCGGGGGGCATTGACGATTTCCACATTGAAAGGAGTGGAAGAGGATCGGCCCTGCTCGGGCGGCCGTTCCAGATACCTTAATGGGAGTCTCAACGTGACATCCCACCTCCACTATCGATGGGCTTCTTCAGGGGAGGCCAGCCCTCGAGGGCCTGTGCAAGGATCGACCATGATGGCGGGAGCCTTGGCCGCGCACGCCCCTTGAGGGAGGACTGCGAGTATGCTTCCTGGCCGAGCGGCGCTTAGGAGTGCGTCGCCTTCCCAAGACTTCCCCTCGAGACTTTGAGGTCTGCTCCTGCTCTTCAAACCAGGATATGCGCTGGGAATGAGTAGCATAGGGCATGGAAGCTACGATTGATTTTGCAGGTCTTCCTGGGGTCAGCCTACGGTTCTGCAGGGCGTCCGCTCCGACAGACCGGTCATGATTTCCGTCCCGAGATCGTCCATTATTCTCTAGGCGAGCCACCTCTTTCACACCGTCACTACAACGATATGACCTAACGGGAGCGTGCATACGGGACGGCTCACATCCCGCGGTAGGCATATAGTCAAAGGGGCCTTGTCTCTCCTGGAACGTACCCGTGTTGCGCCACTTGCCACCATCGTTCACCACTCCCTCCCCACAAATAGCCCCAAATGTGTTTTAGGACTTTCAGGATTTTTCTAAGGATGACGCAGGACGAGAGCGGGCTTACGTGATTGCACGTGCGAGACGCCTGATGATCCTTTGTTCGAACGCTGAACCTACAAAAAGGGCAACCTCGGGTTGAGATCCGGGGAACGCATCGCCGACGATAAAGTTAGCAGAGGGCCCCAACAAGAGATGGAGCAAAGAGAAAAGAATTTATGATGTATGAGAGAATCTGCCAAAAAGTGATCCCCTTTTCCGAGGTAGGTATGGGGTATTTATAATCCCTGTAGGGAGCGACAAAATAGCAATTTCACATAGGACGCTTCCCTAATGGGTCGGTGAGTCATTTCCCTCATTGGGCCTCTACGTAGGGATCTTAGGACCCCAAAAAAGTTGGGCATAATTAGCTTAGCCTGGTCCATAGACGCATACGTTTCAATTGCTCCTCTTTTGAAATCGACCAAGGTAAGTCTAAAGAGGTTATTTGTTAAGCGTTTAAATTAAAACTTTCAACTTTTATTCGACTTGGATTATGAAGGACTAGGGATAGGGCTCTGGGAACATCACGGGCTAGTTGTGAGTGAGATTTTATGAAAAAAATCAAGCCAAGTGTAAGTATCAGAATCGAGAAAGATGGACAGAACCTGCTGGGCTTAGGGGGCTGCACATATCCTAAATTTGAAAATTCGGCCAGGACAGGACAGTAACCCAAAAATCGTAAAACTTTTAGGACAAGTACGTTTGGATGTGCTGTGTAACCTAGTTTTTGAATCGTATGAATCGGAGTAGCGTAGCCTAAGTTACTGTCGAATTATCGGGGACTATCCAGATCGGAACAGTCAGTGACACTGTGAAAAGAATTAGGAAAACAACTTAGTTAGGTCAGTATCTGACAAAGCCCTAAACATAAAGAGTGTAGAGGACAGACTGACCTTTCTATAAGGGGCTGGGAATTTAAATTTTGACATCGGGAGAAAAAGTTAAGAGTTTTAGAATTCGGACCCAAATTCTGGGTGAATCTGGATCCAGAGTTGGGCTTTAGTTGGGAGCCTTAAACATGAGTATAAATCTTAGAAAAATTCCTAAAATTAGGGCAGGGGCTAGAGTTATGGCCCATGAGGTTTTGAACTGAGTGTGGGCGATGTTTTGGCCCAAGTATGGAGCAGTAGGCCCAATACTAGTAACCGAGTCCGTAATTGCATGTGCATGTGCATTGAAAAATTGCATGTGCATTGAACATGGTAATAATCGATTTAAATGCTGCTTTTATGTAACTATGGCATGAGCTAACTGAACATGAGTGCGTGGTTGGAATTACATGGCTTTGCTATGCTAAAGGGTTGTTTATTTTTTTGAAATGTTATGTTGAAAATGGAAGTTATGGATTGTGGTTAAGTCTTGGGGATTGGATTGAATCTGAAATAACTAGGTATGTTAAATTGATCTTCAATTTGGGAGAGCATAATAGCGACAGTAAGGGCTGGTTATGGGTGAGACTGTGAACTGGTTATATAGATTGAAAGCCAATAGCCTTCCCCGGGAAATAGTGCATCCATGTAAGCGGCCACGTGCCCTGTTGGGATATGAGCCAGGCTAGCGCTAACCATCCATGATGATGGTAGGCCAGGAAAGGGTTAAGCGGTAACCGTAATAGTCGACAGTAGACCGTGATTGAGTTAAGTAGCTGCGTTAAATCTAAGCGCAGGTCATGAGACCCAGTGGGGTCGTTCACCCTCGAATCTAATTATTATAATGGGATCTTAGATTGTATATGGGCATTGCTGAATCATGTAGGTATGGATGGTTATATTAGCGGAAACGAGTAAGTGTGATATTGTTTTTCCCTACCCTAAAATGTTTTCAAAAAGAATTTGTGTGCATAGTTTGACTATTAGGGGTGATGGTTTACTAAGTTTATCTCACTTTATAAAACGTTTTTGTTTTTAGGTGAACTAGTTTTAGGTGAACTAGTTTTGCAAGGACTGGGGGATCAAAGGTGGAGCGAGGCCCTGACACGTAAATCGAAGGCAATAAATCGTTAGAGGTTTAGAGACAAGATTGTGATAAATAGTTGTTTTAGCTTATTAGTTGTTTCATCAATATTTGAATCCCTTAAGTTGAAGTTTTATCGAAGAACCTCTGTATTGATTGCCATTTGATACGTTGCCTGGTATTTTCAAAAAGAAAATATGGCGGTAACACCCTTAATTAGGTTCCGCTGCCATGCAGGTTAATGATTAGTAACAAAGAAAGTAATTAGAAATTCGGGGCGTTACAATATATATATATATACACACACACACACGCGCGCGCGCACACACATACATACATACATACATACGTGTATATACACATACAAACACACACACACACACACACACACACACACACATAACTTCGTATGTGTGTGTGTGTGCGTGTCTGTCTATATACATACATACATACATACATACATACATACATATATATATATATATATATATATATATATATATATATATATATATCTGTGTGTTTGTATATGTGTGTGTGTGTGTGGGTCTGTGTCTGTGTCTGCGTCTGTGTATATATATATATGTGTGTGTGTGTGTGTGTGTGTGTGTGTGTGTGTGTGTGTCTATATAAATATAAATATATATATATATATATATATATATATATATATATATATAATATATATATATATATATATATATGTATAGTCTAATATATGTATAGTCTAGTATGATGCAGTGAGTGTTGTGTTTTGGCATTTATCAAAATCGCACTGATATGGGAAGTGTTGTTGATCAAATTTATCTTCTACCAAACGTTCTCTCCTTAAGTCACAAAAAAAAAAAAAGAAAATGATGTCTTTTGAATGTTAGCTGTTGGTAAAAAAAGTAAATCAAATTTAGATTAAATTTTGTGATTTGCAATCAAAATGTTGAGTTCCAAGTTACATCCTTGAACGCTGCAAGTGGTTCACTCAATTTAGTCAAGAAGAAAATAAAAAATTGATCTAATTGATGCAACAATTTGAATTGCGACTGTACTCCGCTATGTCTGAGGCCCTGTTCTTTTCGTTGGGAAATTACATGTGTGGAATGGGGGGAATGGGAAGGAGAAGAGGGGGAAGAAGTGGGTGGGAGTGGGAAGGAATTGAATGAAATAAGAGAGTTGATTTAAGTTATGTATTTTGTTTTTTGATGTAATCGTTTATTTGTGATAGTAATTATCAATGATAAAAAAATTTTGACTGAAAAAAATATTTTTCTGTGTTGACTCAGGTACTGATGTATCCTCTAGGGAAAGTCAAGAGGATGGGAAAAATGTAAGCAAAGTGCAAGAAGTTCAAGGTAACTTTGAAACCACAAACTCACCTTAGACTTGGATAAGCAACCGGAACTAACACCAACCTTGGATACAGAAACACCACCAAGGAAAGATGCTAGGGCCCTTAACCACCCCTTGGATACAGAAACACCACCAAGAAGGAGTTAAGACTCTTGCTAGATCACCACTCAACCCGGCCAAAGGAAGAGATAAGCTAGAAGAGAGTTTGAGAGTTCAAAGGAGCAAAGCTCAACTTCATTTCATACAAATGCTTGAGTGAGTGGCCGGCCAAGCCTTGGGGGGGTATTAATACAAGCTTTTCAAGTACAAGCATAGGCCTTAGGTTGCACTACAAGCTAAACTAGGCAAAAATACAAAGATCAAATCAAAGCAAAAAAGGATAGATGCATCCTCCACTTGACACCTCTTCAATGCTAATCTTGAGGATGATGTGTCGATCTTGGGGTGAATGGAAGCTTCCTTGGCAGCTTGGTACTTCCCATAATGACTCTTGCAAGTGGCTAAGCATGGAAAAGAGCAAAACACCTCACTCCTCTCTCTCTTGTACCGGCTGGGCATGTACCGGGTAAAGGGATGTTTTTGTGCAATGTTTTGGTGGTTAATAGCTCTATATGTGTGTAATTTGGCTGAGTTTTTTTATGGCCATTTGATAATATTTTTAAAGTACTTTCAAGCCATAAAGTTTCAAACCAAATAGAGGAGAAAAAGTCCACCAACACAGCCCTTAAATTCGGACAGTCCAGTTTCTGGCCAGAATGTAGTGTCTGACTTGGCTTGAGGTTTTGAGGTACCAAATGATCTCCAAATGACTTGCAAGAGGTCTTGATGGAAAGAGCACATCTTGAACTTAAACTTAGGCTTCCTGCAACCCCATTTCAGCCTTGGGAAGTTTAGGAAATAACGTGCACAAAACCGGGTTTGTGCACGCCTGAAATTCCAGTTTTGAGGAAATAATTTCCTTGTTCCCTTAGGTTGATTTCTTGCATCTTGGACATGAGGTTTGGACCTTTTGGGCTCCCTTGATGGCCATGGATCATGTTAGGGGATGGACCTCCATCATCCTCCCCTTGTTGAAGAGAATTTGCCCTCAAATTGATAAGATTATCATCCTCCTCATAAGGGCTAAGGTCGGCTACGTTGAAAGTAGCCGAAACTCCATACTCACCGGGCAAATTGATCTTGTATGCATTATCATTGATGCGTTCCAATACTTCAAAAGGACCATCGGCCCTTGGCATCAATTTGCTCTTCCTCTTAGAAGGAAACCGTTCCTTCCTTAAGTGAACCCATACTAAATCACCGGGGTGAAACACCATCTTCTTTCTATGCTTGTTGGCATGGTCTTTGTATGAGGCATTGGCCTTCTCAATTTTGGCCTTCACGGTTTCATGGAGCTTTTGGATCTCTTCCACCCGTTTGCTAGCCTCCATGTGAGGCTTCTCATTCATTTCTCTTGGAGCAAGATCAAGGGGACTCAAAGGATCCATCCCATAGACTACCTTGAATGGAGATAAGCCCGTGGCCTTGCTAGGTGACTTGTTGAAGGCGAATTCGGCTTGTGGCAGGGCTAAGTCCCAAGCTTTGATGTTGGATTTCACTAGCACTCTTAAGAGGGTTCCCAAAGTCCGGTTGGTTACTTCGGTTTGCCCATCCGTTTGAGGGTGGCACGAAGTGCTATACTTGAGCTTGGTTCCCATCTTCTTCCAAAGTGTCACCCAAAAATGGCTAAGGAACTTGGTATCCCTATCCGAAACAATGGATCTAGGGATGCCATGTAGCCTCATTACTCCCTTGAAGTATAATTCGGCAATGTGGGTGGCATCATTGGTCTTGGTACAAGGTATAAAATGGGCCATCTTAGAAAAACGATCAACAACGACAAAGATCGAATCTTTACCCCTTTGTGTTCTTGGAAAGCCAAGAACAAAGTCCATGCTCACATCCTCCCAAGGATGATTGGGAGTAGGTAAGGGAGTGTATAAGCCGTGGGGTAGGAGGTGGCTTTTGGCAACTTGGCAAGTGGCACATCTCTTCAACACATCTTGGACATCTTTGCTCATACTCGGCCAATCATAATGTTCCCTTAGCATCATAAGGGTCTTGTTCTCTCCAAAGTGACCGGCAAGAGATCCTCCATGGACCTCACGTATGAGTAACTCTCTTGTGCCACACTTAGGCACACACAATCTGGATCCCTTGAACAAAAATCCATCTTGGACAAGGAAGTCACCTTTGGGATGTCGAAGGCACTCCTTGTAGAGCTCTCCCAAATCTTCATCATTCTCATAGAGGGACTTCAAATGCTCAAAACCAAGAATGCAAGCATCAAGTTGGAATAGCAATAAGTGCCTCCTTGACAAGGCATCGGCTCCTTGGTTGAGCTTTCCGGACTTATGCTTGATGGTGAAGTTGAAAGATTGGAGGAACTCCACCCACTTGGCATGCCGTGAGTTAAGTTTATGTTGCCCTTGAATGTATTTCAAGGCTTCATGATCGGAGTGCAAGATGAACTCATTAGCCACCAAGTAATGATTCCAATGCTCAAGGCACCTCACTATTGCATAGAACTCCTTATCATAAGTGGAGTACTTCCTCCTTGAGTCACAAAGCTTCTCACTAAAGAAGGCTAAGGGCCGCCCTTCTTGAGTGAGAACTCCTCCAATGCCAACTCCCGATGCATCACATTCCACCTCAAACACCTTATCAAAGCATGGTAAGGCAAGTACCGGTGCTTGGGTGAGTTTGGAATTGATGGTTTCAAAGGCTTCTTGAGCCTTGGGAGTCCACTTGAACGATGCACCTTTGATAACCTCGGTCATAGGGGCCATAATTGTGCTAAAGTCCTTAATGAACCGCCTATAGAATGAGGCAAGCCCATGGAAACTTCGCACATCATGAATGCTCCTTGGGATGGGCCAAGACCGAATTGCTTCCACCTTACTCTCATCAACCTTGATACCTTCATTTGTAACAATGTAACCAAGGAAGGTCACCTCATGAGTGAAAAAGGTGCACTTCTTGAGGTTACCATAGAGCTTTTCTTTTTCTAGGACCTTCATGACTTGGGTGAGATGTTGAAGGTGCTCTTCTTCATTCTTGCTATAGATGAGGATGTCATCAAAATACACCACAACAAATTTGCCAATAAAGGGCCGGAACACTTGGTTCATGAGCCGCATGAAGGTACTTGGAGCATTTGACAAACCGAATGGCATGACTAGCCACTCATACAAGCCTCCTTTGGTCTTGAAGGCCGTCTTCCACTCATCTCCCTCTCTAATGCGGATTTGATAGTAGCCACTTCTCAAGTCCACTTTAGAGAACACACTAGAACCATATAACTCATCAAGCATGTCTTCAAGGCGGGGAATTGGATATCTATACTTGATGGTTATTTTGTTGATCGCCCTACTATCAACACACATGCGCATGCTCCCATCTTTCTTTGGAACAAGGAGGGCCGGAACCGCACAAGGGCTCAAGCTCTCTCTAATCAACCCCTTATCCATAAGTTCATCAACTTGCCTTTGGATTTCCATGGTTTCCTTGGGGTTGGCTCGGTATGCCGGTTTATTTGGGAGGATGGAACCGGGTATGAGGTCTATGTGGTGTTGGATGGTTCTTTGTGGTGGTAAGCCGGGAGGTATTTTCTCGGGAAAGACATGGCTAAAGTGTTCAAGGAGGGAAAGGGCTAGGGGGTGTGATGGAGTGGAGGTTTCGGATTCCTCAAGGGTGGCTAGGATCCACTCCTTGAAGGCCTTGAATTCATGGTGAGAAGCCTTAAGGAGAGGCTCACTCACGGTTAGAAGCATATCCGAACGGTCATGGGTTGGTTGGGGCTTGCTTTTGTGGAGTTGGGAAGGGCTTAATGGGGCAAGGGTGATCTTTTTCCCATCCTTGTGGAAAGTGTAAGTGTTTAAGTAGCCATCATGCATGACTTTCCGGTCAAACAACCATGGTCTTCCCAACAAAAGGTGACATGCATCCATGGGGATGATATCACACCACAACTCATCATGATAGTGCTTGCCAATGGAAAATGAAATCAAGCATCTTGAATTAACTTGCAACCCCTTACCTTGATTTAGCCATTGAATGTTGTAGGGGTGAGGATGAGCCGAAGCTTGAAGGCCAAGCTTCTCCACCATAGTTGAGGATGCCACATTTGCACAACTCCCACCATCAATGATGAGGGAACACACTTTGCTTTGAATGGTGCAACGTGTATGGAAGATGTTCTCCCTTTGTTCTTCATGCTCTCCTCTTTTGGTACTCAAGGCTCTCCTCAATACAAGTAACTCTCCTTCATCCGCTTCCTCAATCACTTCTTCTTGTTCCTCCATGTAATACACACCTTCTCTTACTTCCTCCTCTTCTCCCTCTTCTTCTCTTCTTTCATCCCACTCGGCCAAGGTGATAACTCTCCTATTTGGACACTCCGAAGCAATGTGCCCAAGACCTTGACACTTGAAACATCTTCTTTGGTCATTTGGCTTAGGGTTGGGACGGTTTTGGGAAGGTGGAGTCTTTTGTGGAGCTTGGTTCTTTTGTGGAGGTGAGGGTGTAGTAACCGTGGGTTTGGGAGGTGGATAAGAGCTCCCCTTGTTGAAAGGTTGGCTCTTGGGAAAGGGTTTGGGAGGTTCCCTTTTGTAGAGTTTGGATTTCCTTTGTTGTTCAACTTTGTGGGCTAAGACACACACTTCATCAAAAGTGGTGTATTGTTGCAATTCCACCACATGGGCATACCTAGGATCTAACCCACCCAAATATCTCACTATGGTTTGCTCTTCGGGCTCTCTCAAGTCACACTTGATTAACAACTTCTCAAATTCCCTAGTGTACTCCTCAACACTCAAGTTCCCCTGGGTGAGATTGTGAAGTTGGGAATAATTGTCTTGTAGGTAAGATGGGGGTAGGAAACGGGCTTTGAGTTTGGTTTTCATCTTTTCCCATGTTCGAATCTTTCCCTTCCCTTGCCTAACTCTCTTAGCACAAAGGTTGGACCACCAAAGAGAAGCATATTTACGAAGTTTAAGGGCCACAAGTTTTACCTTATTTCCCTCGGAAATCTCTTTGTAGTCAAAGATTCTCTCAACGGTTTGCATCCATTCCAAGAACTCATCGGGGTCTAGCTTCCCTTCAAATTTTGGAATCTCCACTCTAATGTCTCCTTGGTGAGAGGTTGTCCGCCTTCCTCTTCTTGATCTTCCATAAGCCTCCTCTTCACTTGACGAGCTCAAGTGTGGGGCTTCTCTCGCTTTCGGTTCGGAGTCGGAGGAGTTAGAAGATCGGGAACTTCTAACCTCCTTTCGTTTTTGCTTCAAGGAGTCTCCAAGTTGTCGCCTCAAATAATCGTTCTGACCTTTGATCTCTTCATTCTGTAGCTTCAAGGCCTCATAATTCCTCATGAGAGCCTCAAACTTTTCCTCCATGGTCATGCTAGTAGTGCTTGTGTTGAAATAAGCAGGAACTTCACGGCCTGAATGTGGCACGGGCGTGCTGTTAGGCACGGGGTGGCCGTGCTCTGGTTCTGGACGGGAGCGAAGTTGAGATGTGGCTGGGAAAGGGGTGGCACGGTCGTGCGACATGGCACGGGGTGACCGTGCTGAAGTACTGGGTGTGGATGAAAAGGAAGTGTGGCTGGAATGTGAGGGTGGCACGGTCGTGCTATTTGGCACGGGCTGACCGTGCCGATTTTCTGGATGGTGAAAATCTGTGGAGCACGGTTTGGTGTTTTTGAGGGGGAATGTGTTTGGGGTGTTTGGAAGGGTGTTGGGCAGCAAGCTTAGGCCTAGGGAAACCTTAGCTCTGATACCAAATATGATGTATCCTCTAGGGAAAGTCAAGAGGATGGGAAAAATGTAAGCAAAGTGTAAGAAGTTCAAGGTAACTTTGAAACCACAAACTCACCTTAGACTTGGATAAGCAACCGGAACTAACACCAACCTTGGATACAGAAACACCACTAAGGAAAGATGTTAGGGCCCTCAACCACCCCTTGGATACAGAAACACCACCAAGAAGGAGTTAAGACTCTTGCTAGATCACCACTCAACCCGGCCAAAGGAAGAGATAAGCTAGAAGAGAGTTTGGGAGTTCAAAGGAGCAAAGCTCAACTTCATTTCATACAAATGCTTGAGTGAGTGGCCGGCCAAGCCTTGGGGGGTATTAATACAAGCTTTTCAAGTACAAGCATAGGCCTTAGGTTGCACTACAAGCTAAACTAGGCAAAAATACAAAGATCAAATCAAAGCAAAAAAGGATAGATGCATCCTCCACTTGACACCTCTTCAATGCTAATCTTGAGGATGATGTGTCGATCTTGGGGTGAATGGAAGCTTCCTTGGCAGCTTGGTACTTCCCATAATGACTCTTGCAAGTGGCTAAGCATGGAAAAGAGCAAAACACCTCACTCCTCTCTCTCTTGTACCGGCTGGGCATGTACCGGGTAAAGGGATGTTTTTGTGCAATGTTTTGGTGGTTAATAGCTCTATATGTGTGTAATTTGGCTGAGTTTTTTTATGGCCATTTGATAATATTTTTAAAGTACTTTCAAGCCATAATAGTTTCAAACCAAATAGAGGAGAAAAAGTCCACCAACACAACCCTTAAATTCGGACAGTCCAGTTTCTGGCCAGAATGTAGTGTCTGACTTGGCTTGAGGTTTTGAGGTACCAAATGATCTCCAAATGACTTGCAAGAGGTCTTGATGGAAAGAGCACATCTTGAACTTAAACTTAGGCTTCTGCAACCCCATTTCAGCCTTGGGAAGTTTAGGAAATAACGTGCACAAAACCGGGTTTGTGCACGCCTGAAATTCCAGTTTTGAGGAAATAATTTCCTTGTTCCCTTAGGTTGATTTCTTGCATCTTGGACATGAGGTTTGGACCTTTTGGGCTCCCTTGATGGCCATGGATCATGTTAGGGGAAGGACCTCCATCAGGTACGAAATATTTTTTCTTGGTCGTTCTTACCTCCAAAAAAATTGTAATTTTTGTTATTTGTAAAACAAATTGTGGATGTATTTTGTTTGATACATTAACCAAATACGAATAACGAAAAAAATACACATATGTTTAGGCCTTGTTCTTTTCGTGGGTAAATCCAAATTTACCGATCTCAACCAACATCAACCCACTTAATGAACTTCAATACAAAAATACCAACTTCAACCCACTTCAACCAATTTCAACCCACTTCAATCAACTTCAATCTACTTCCCACTATTTTAACCAACTTCTACCCACCATATGGGGGGAAAAAAAATTAACTCATTTCAACCAACTTCAACCAACTTCAACCCACTTTAAAAAAAATATCCACTTCGACAAAAAAATACCTACTTCAACCCACTTTTACTAATCTCAATCAACTTCACCCATTTACTAATCCATATTTTCCAACGAAAAAAACAGGCCCTCAGTATACGGAAAACAATCATCTATAATTTGTGTGAAGAACTTCCAATATTTTGTTACTAACGCACATGGAATAAAATATCTGCTCAAAATATACGGACGATACATCTGCACTTTCTATCACGAATTACAAGCAACGCTAAAAAAATTTACACATTCCTTCTTTATGCCGGAAAAAACATCTGCAATTTCTGTCACGAATTACGATGAATGAAAAATAAATCTGTTACACATATAACAACAACCATCCACGCTTTGGTGACCTGTAACAAATATTCCGTAACCAATGCACAAAAAAAAAAAAAAAATAAGCATCTCTTCCATATACAGAATCAAACCCAAAATATCTACCAGTCACACGAAACTAACATTTGCTTAACAAAGTAGAAAAAAATTATTATTTCTTCAATATATATAACAAAACTTACATCATCTACAGTTTTCAATATGATTAATAAATATTTCCATGTCATCCGAAAAATAAATAAAACGTTTCATAATTGTTATCAAACTATTTACACACACAATTACATAAATTATAAAAGTTTACAAAATATGAAAAATGGTAGTTATATCTCGGAGTGGAAATGAGTGGGTGAGAGTGGGAAGAAGTGAGAAGGAGTGGGAAAAGTGGGGAAGAAGTAGGTGGGAGTGGGAAGGAGCATGCTGGGTTCATTAAACCACGAAAAGAACAGGGCTTCAGTGCTGAAAGTCGACCATAAAACACTCTGATGCTGTTGACGCGAGCAATTCTCGATGAGTCATTTCTTGACATTAAAAATTCAATAATATGTGTTGCATTAAAAATGAATTCAAATTAATTATTTTCGATGATCCCATTTAATTATTTTACTTATTTAAATGTATCAAACCCAAATTAGTTATTAAAGTTATAATCGAAATGACTACTACAACGACAGTTGAAGTGACTGCTACGTCATGAATCAAGTGGATTACCAAGTCAAGACCCCGTTAAAGGTCCAATCAAAATCCAATCAACATTCCCAAAAGGCCAATTAGGCACAACTCTAATAGGAGAAGATGCTACTTTTCTTATAAGTACAACACTACTCCCTTCTCCGGGTTCTAAAACTCATTTCACCCTAGGGGCCGGCTATGATATGAAGAATCAAACTCTCAAGTATTCTTTGTGAAAGAAAACAATGAACACTTCAAGCACATGTTATCTATGATTAGAAGATCAAACACTCTTCATGATTGAGATTTACACTTCTTAGGCCCTCATCTAGAACTTCGAATCAGATTCATCAATGAAGACAAAGCAGCCATCTTAATGGAAATACAAGCCAGCGCGACCTCCGGTCAAGTTGTCAACTGAAAATTAGATTTTATTTGCTTACTAATAACAAATATACAAAAATTGTACCAATTTTTTCTAAAAGTTAGTACAAATTAGATTTATTCATATTTTTTATTTAATTTAGACTTAAATTGCGTGTACACCCAGTTGGCAGCTCTTTCTACTAAAGACATACCGCCAGTGTTTCCGTTATTTTCCAGCACAAAATTAAAATGCTCAAATATAAAGAAGCCATTTGAGTGGCAGAAGCAATAATAAAAAGA
>JAKOGI010001403.1:240000-243865 GCA_029747015.1 Carnegiea gigantea
TCCTTCTCACCTTCCTTAATCCCTAATTTTTAATATAACCTATCATAAGCCATGCTTTTAGCTACAGCAACAGCTTTCTTGACTATCTTTTTTGCAACTTTATATCTAACTCTACTAGTCTCTTTCTCTTCATCCGTCTCACTGTTCATGACAGTAGCGTATGCCTCTTTTTTCTCGTTGACTTTCTCCTTTACCTCTTCGTTCCACCACCAGGCTCCTTTCATTGTGCTGCCACCTCTCCTAGAAGTCCCTAGGATTTTTTTAGCCTCGTTGACTTTCTCCTTTACCTCTGCCATTGCCTCCCACTGCCTCCAAACTCCTTCTTCAGTAATCCTCTCTGCTAACTTCATAACATTCTCCTTAGTAAGATTCCACCACTTAACTCTAGGTTCCCAACACTTCTCTTCTTTCCCTTTGGACAATTGAGCTCCACATCCAAAACTAGCAATCTATGCTGAGTTCCTAAATATTCACTAGATATCACCTTACAATCCTTACATAACCTCCTATTATCCACCCTAGTCAGGAAGTAATCAATTTGGGTCTTTATGAAACCACTCTTAAAGGTCACCAAATGGTCCTCCTTCTTAAAAAAGGAGTTTACCACCAACAATTCATAGGCAACTGCAAAATCCAGGACAGAAACTCCTCCATTGTTTCTCTCCCCATAACCGAAACCTCCGTGAGTCGTATCATATCCGCCTGCTTCGACACCAATATGACCATTAAAGTCTCCTTCTATGAAAAATCTCTCAGTCCGAACTACGTCCTGAATAAACATATCCAAATCCTCCCAAAATTACTTCTTAATATCGTCCGGCAAACCTATTTAAGGTGCATAAACACTAATCACATTTAGGATTTCTGATCCCACCACCACTTTAATTGCCATAATTCGATCACTCTTACGCTTCACTTCAACCACAAACTCAACCAGCTCCTTAACAACCAAAATACCAACTTCATTCCTAGCCTTGCTAGACCCCGAATACCACATCTTATACCCATCAATTTCTCTAACTTTAGGCCCCACCCACTTAGTCTCTTGGACTCAGGCTATGCTAATCCTACGTCTATGCAGAGACTTAACTAATTCTATGGACTTACAAGTAAGAGAACCAATATTCCAAAACGCTAGGCGCAACTGCCGAAACCCTACACCCCTCCTAACTCCATTTCTCCCCCGGAGGACTGGCTGAAGCTACTACATTGCTTGACACTAGCTGAAGCTACCAATCCCAAGCTCTTAACACCACAATAACGCAAGATATTATTACTATTCCCACTAAGAGAATACTAATAACAAACACTTATAATGATAATAATAGTAGTAATAATACTAGTATAGATACAAATAATAACACTACTACTACTAATACTAATAATAATAATATAATAGCTAAAAATAAGAATAATACTAATAATAATAATCATACTAACAATAATAATAATAACAAGATACTAGAAATTACAAAATAGTCAACAAACAAGTGCTAGATTTGTTGAGTAAAAGCAATCAATAGATGAGCAGCACAGAGGCAATTTCTGGGAATGCGATATAGAAAGTAAGTAATAAAATAAGCTAGACAAATACAAATCAAGTGCACGAAACAAAAGGCAAAAGAAAGCAGAATTAAAGTTGAGTGCAAAAGGAAGTAGTATTAAAGTTAGGTCCACAGCTGGCTTTTCACAAAAATGACAAGGATTAGATCAGCTAGTACATACACCTCTCTTACCTTAACGCTAAGTTGAGTAGGCTCCTCGGGAATGGCTCCCAACGGTCCAAAAGGGTCAGCTGGTGTTAGGGGGCCGGAGTGCCTGGCGATGCGCCGGAGATCAGAGCAAATCCAGCCAGCCGTGAGTCTCACCGTGGGTGTCTAGCCACTGATGTCTAACACTCTCAACGGTTGAAATTTCCAGGACACTAATCACACTCGGTCGATGAAGTAATCAAAATTTAATCTTCAACACCCAAATCACACCCAAACGAAATTAACAATTCCAAAAGCAACCCAGAAAAGCCAGAAAACTGGAAGATAATAGATCAAAAAGCTACCGAAACCTCACAATTTGCAGCAATAAAAGAGCACAGCAACAAAGTAATAAATTGAAGAATCAAAAGACATAAGTAACCAAATTTAGCATAATGAATCGATACCCAAAAGAGAAATTACACCGACCAGAGAAGTAGGACGGTAAAGAATGCAACCATATATATATATATATATATATATATATATATAGATACACACACACACATATATACATACATATGTACATATATACATACATATGTATATATATACATATGTATGTATATATATAGATATATATATATATACACGTATACAGACACATATGTATATACACGTATCCAGATATATATATATATATATATATATATATATATATATATATATCCTATGTATATACATCTATGCATATATACGTTTATACATATCTATGTATATACATATATATATATATATATATATAATTATAATATATATATATATTATATGTACACATAATAATATGTATATGTATACATGTATACGCACACAATATATATTTATATGTATATGCATATGTGCATTATATATATGTGCATATATATATATATATATTGTTGTGTGTGTGTGTGTGTGTGCGCAGTGTGTGTGTGTGTTTTTTTTGGTGTGTATATAATATATATATATATATATATACACACACATATGTGTATATATAATTTATATGACATATGGGGGTGTGTGTGTGCACATATATATATATATATATGTATGTATGTATGTCATGTGTATATGTGCCTATATATAATGTTATGTGTATATTTGCATATATCTCTATATATATTGTGTGTTTTTGTACAGTGCATATATATATATCTATATATATATATATATATACATATAAATAGATATATATATTATGTGTGTGTTTTGTAAATGTGCATATATATATTATATATATATATATATATATATAATATGCATTTATAAATCTATACATATATAGTACATATATCTGCATATACATATATACATAAACATATACATATATATTATATTATATATATATAGATTATATATATAGATATTACACATATATATATATAGTATCTATATATATATATATGGTACTATTATATTATATGTACATATATATAGATATGTACATATAATATATATATGTACATGAATCTATATATGTACATATATATATATATGTACATATATATATATATATATGTATATATATATCTGTCTTAGTTTCAAAAAGCGCGAGGCGCACTGAGGCGCATAGGGTCCCAAGCCATGAGGCATAAAGCGTGAGGCGAAGGCGCATGCATCATAGACGCGACGCCCACTTCTATACAAAAGTTTTTAAAAGTATTTCATATTTCTCAAAGCATATTTTGCGGAAACAAGTTACATAAATGAATTAAAAATGTGATTAGATATCAATATGACTACTAACATAGCAAATAACCTTAACATGTCCTATCTTATCATCGTAATTCCTCAATGCATATACTTACGGTACAAGTTTACCTCATCTTTTAGCTCACAAGGAAGGAAAAGAAGAAAAAAGGTAAAGGCAAGGCAAAGAAAAAGAAGAAAAAGGGCGAAGATAAAGTATCGCCTCCTCGAGGCGCACCTCATCCCCTTCGAGGCGCTGACTCGGTAGCCTCACGCTAAGGCGCACCTAGGCGTGCCTCAAGCGGGGTTTTTCAAACTAAGATATCGGTACATATATACATATCTGTACATATATATAGATATGCAAACATATATATATATGTGCGTATATATATACATGTGCGAGTGTGTGTGTGTGTGTGTATATATATATATATATATAT
>JAKOGI010001404.1:0-27500 GCA_029747015.1 Carnegiea gigantea
GATACCCAACTTCAGCTACAACTCCATCTCTCTCATGCTCTGTCTTTATCAACCTCTCTTTTTCTGTCAATAATTCTTTGTACCAGAGTTAGTAATAGTGGACTGAGTTTGTGGTGTGCATAGCTGGCCGAGTTGGTGAGGAAGTGGCCGAAGGGAAGGGTGTGTGTGATGCCATCGCAGGAAATCAGTATGGACCGAGAAACAGCAAAGAAGAGGTAAGTATTTTTCATTTAAAGTAAGTTGTATGTTCAATTGAAGCTGGGATTGTCAGTGTCAGTAACTGAGTATATAGATTGGTATGTCCTTGGCATGTGATTGCCCAATTTCAGTGAGTGAGGAAGAGTGTTCACTGTTGTGGATGAAGTCAGGGGGTTGGATGGTTGAATGTGTTGGTATTGATTTGTAGTAATTTAATTTATTTTAATTTAATGAAATGTTATATACTGTAAGTAGGTAAAGGTTGTGGGGTGGTAACATGTGGGTGAGTAAATGTACGTAAGTGAATGAGGGGGGTATATCCCATGATAACAGTAGGTATCATCTTGGGATGACAATCTTATGTATGAAGGTTGTTTGTAGGCAGAATGTAAGATGGTAACCGGTTAAAGTATGGATATGTTGAAGAGGATAGTGGTGATATGTAGGGCTACAGATGCGTGTGTGAATGTGGGAAATATGCTGTTCTTATTGAGAAGTATAGTTGGTGACACTTGATTGTTGTGGGCACGTGGGGTCGTCGATTTTCTAAAGCAGTTGAAGTTAGGTACAAGCAGTAATGGTGATGCAAAGCAATTCAGTGGGGGATATGGTTGTGCATATGAGAGATATTGTTGTGTATGTCTGTTAGGGTGGGGTGTTGGATGAAGGGATGAATGGGTTAATGACATATGTGGGTGGGAGGAATGCATGTATGTGGATTTCACCGAGCATGGGAGTTAGTGATGTGTTGAAGTTGTTAGAGAGAGAGATGAGGGAGAGTGTAAGAGGGCGGCACGTGTGGTATAGTTTAAAGTTTGATCGGAGATCGTCAATGCCACTGGAGAAAGATGAGGATGTTGTTAAGTTAGTTAGAGGTAATGATGGGCATGCATACGTTTATATTACTGGGAAAGATGGCCCCTGTGCTGGTCCAGTGGGATAATGTCAGCAAGTAGAAGTTGGTGATGAGGGTGCGTCAGAGGGAGGTGTGGGGGCTGTAGGGGCAGGTGGGGGCGTGGGGGATGAGGAATGATGAAATGTTGGTGGCGTTGCCTATTTACGGACTGTTGCAAGGTAATTTCTGTGATATGTGAATTTATTTAAGGTAAACTGTGATATGTTGTTGATATAGGATTAGGGTATTTAAATATGGTACTTGATGTGGATGCATTAATACGATATGTATGCAGGGCTGATGGGTTCGGGGGATTGAAGGAGGCTGCACAAGCAGGGGGGGACTGAGATGGGAAGGGTGGCGCAAGTGAATATCATGGCAGATGATGTTTTCGCTGACTCAGACTCAGCGTCTGAGTCCGATGAAGATGAGGAAAGAGTCGTATGGGTGCGATCTAGAGTGGAAGCGGAGGCGTACTTAAGGAGGAGGTCAATTTGGAAGAATATCATAAAGGGAAAAGGGCAGTTGTTCCCTTTCGCCGACACATTCAGGTGTACGATATGGAAGTACGCGATAGTAAATAGATTTTAGTATGTGTTCGAGCGGAACTGCTTACAACGAATTGTAGTTAGGTGTACTGCAGAAGGATGTCTTTTTTAAATGTGCGTTAGGGGTCACCGAAAGATGGATGGAATGATTGTGAAGGACTTTATAGGGGACCATGTGCATAGTGTTGGTGTGCAACATCAAATGGGCAGGTGGGGCCATAAAAGGATGAGGGTGAAGCTGCTGGCATGAGTGATTGATGGGAAAGTATGACTGTCTATGGATTGCTCACCGACTGAGCTCATGAAGGACTTAGAGCTAGAGCTGGGGATGAAAATGACATATGTCCAAGCGTGGAGAGCGCGGGAGTACGTGCGTATGCTTATGATGGGAAGGCCGAAGGATCACTACACGGTGTTGCCATGGATGTGTGCAGCGATTGTGAGAGCCAATCCTGATTCCAGAGCATTCAATGAGGTAGAAGGTAGTAGGTTCAAGCGAATGTTTATCGCATACGGGGCGTCACTGAATGGATTCATATTGGGATGTTGGAAGATGTTGTTTGTGGATGGCACGCATCTAATTGGGTCGTACGAGGGGACGTTGATGGCCGCAACTGCATTGGATGCTAATAACCATCTGTTTGATGTAGCGCACGCAGTTGTTACAGGGGAGAACAAAGAGGACTGGTTGTGATTTTTAACAGTCGTGCATGAGTGTATAGGAGGCCCGAAGCCTGTCATAATATCTTATAAGAATGAGGGACATCTGTATGTAGTGGCTAAAGTGTTTGGAATAGAGAACCACAGTTACTGTGTTCGATATTTGAGGGAAATTTTTTAGGGAAAAGCAGCTAAACTTGGCATCAAGAGGGACGCATCGAAGGATCTACTGAAGGAAATGTTCAATCGGATGGCATATGTTCCAACGGTGGTCGAGTATGAGTTGGCCTTAGCTGAGCTAAGGAAGTACAAGCGGGAGTTGGCGTTCTGGGTGGAGGGGAATGAACCAGAGCGGTGGGTGCGGTCGAAGTTCTCGAAGGAGAGGTGGGGGAAACTGAACAACAACCCTATAGAAAGTTGGAACAATTGAATGTGTGCACTGCGACAGATGTCCATCCCGAGCTAATGAGTAGGCATCTGCAGAAGTTGGGGTGTAAGATGGACAACCGCGAGTTTGGTGTTGACAAATGGAAGAATGGTGTGGGTGAAAGGATAGAGAAGAAGCTCAAGAAAACTTATAAGAACATGGAGTCCGTTGTTGAGCTGTAGCAGTTCAACCGTGGCATTGGGGAGTACAGTGTGCGGTTAACAAATAACCGCTACTTGGTTGTGAGACAAAGAGACGGGACATGTAGTTGCAAGTGGTGGCAGCTTCGTGGCCTTCTATGCGTGCATGTCATGGCTGTTATTGAGCGAGAGAAGTTGTACGTGTATGACTACGTCAACCCTTGTTATAAGGCCCCTACGTAGAGGACTATTTATATGAATGTAATACATTCGATGGAGACAGATGATACGGGAGTTGTTAATGATGATACAGGGCTCGCCGTTGGAGGCGATGACCTTGATGAAGACTTCAACAGGCGCATACTGCCACCTAAGAATCCACGGGGAGCAGGGAGGCCAAGAAAGAAAAGGGTTGAATCTCAAACCCAAGGGTTTAAACCTTGTAGGTGTTCTAAATGTGGTGACCTTAGGCACTATAAGAACACTTGCTGCAACTCGCGTGCGGATTTTAATGCTTATTACCCTGGTGATGTCGTCCCGGTGGAGGATTTGCTCAATGGCAACTACCCACATTGAGTTGTTGTGCTAAATGTGGGTCTGGGAGCAGCTGAGGTGTTCATGTACACTTCTCAGTGCCACACAACACAATACTTACATTTCGAGGTTTAATTGTTTAACTACGGTGCACGGTGATTTTGGAAAAGGTTAACAGCAGTACATGTAATCGTATCCATGTCAATCATATGTAATGTTTCTGCTATTAAAGTTGATGGTTATGTATATATGTATATATAACATGTAATGCTAGTCATCTTATTTGACAATGCTATGGTTGAATTTGCTGAATGTGTACGGGAGAACATATTAATGGTGTGCCAAGTGCGGGTGCCATTGCAGTGGGCCCCAATGTCTTCCGCTGTGTAATTTGTACATATTGTATGTGTGTTCTAGTTGCAGGCAGCAGGTAATTTGGGGACTGACAGTGCTAACCCAACTTACCATGTTGCACAACCCAATATGACATTTGGTTCAGGGGCGGATGGACACTATAATGATCCCAACCTCCCATTATTAAATGTCGTTGTGTGGCTACAAAAGTGAAACAATGATTGTCTCAGGTGGTGGTTGGATTGTGTGCCATTATGCACTACGCATGTGTGAAATCCCTTGCATGCTATTTATTACATCCTTTAATGTACCCCAATTCGCAAGTGCAATTACAGGTTGTACACTTTAGCTTTAATTAATAATATGGGGGGAAGGTTGGTGGGCCTCATACGTTGTACTTTAGGTTGGTCAGGAGAAAGTGTTAATGAGGTGGGATTTGCTTAGTATTTAATGATCATAACCACTGCCCATGCAATCAATTCTTCAGTTAATCACTTTCTCTATTTAACTCTGCATTGTATGGTAACAATCCCATTCCCCGGCTTAGTAGTGTAAATTACAATCTTCCCCTCCGAACTGGGAAACTGGAACTCACGAGTACAAAGTGGTCCACAGGCTGCAGCTGTGAGGGGTCTCACAGTAGTAGTTCTTCAGAGTCTGATTGTACTTGTTCCAAGTGCAATATGGCGTATCACTGTGACTGCCAGCTAGAGGCCAAAATTGTTAAGCACCATGACAACTACCATAGAAGATACACTTGTTGTCCTAAGCAGGTAAGGTGTTTTGTTGGTGTTGAGGTTCAACTATATGTTCTACTGCATACTGTGAACATCTGTGATACTTGTCATGTTTTTTTCTTTTCCTCATTTGCTCACACCACTTCATTTTGTTTCTTTATGACCAGGATGACTATGCATGTGGTTTCTTCGAAGAAGTGGACCCTCAATACCCCAATAGGGCCATGGAAGTTATTGATGACTTGGTCGCAGAGATGAGAGAGGCACGCAATGTGCTGCTTGAGGAACGAAACAATCAGTACTGGATGGAAGAAGAGGATAGAGCTGTCGAGGATGGAATAAGGGCAGAGCTTGATGAACTGAAGGGTATTGTTAGGGTCGCTTTTGCAGCTATTATAGTGCTTGTTGCAGCTCTGCTTGTGATGTGGTCCTTTTAAGTTACGACATGTGTCCACTGCTCTGCTTTTTGGGAATACCATAGTGCGTCGTACCACATTTGGTCAGGCCCCCATCCAATGTTTGGACTTACTTTTTTGCGTGCAGTGCGTGTGCTGACTGTGGTGCATATAGTATTCTTCAAGTTGGGAACGATTTGTCGTATTGTCACTTGTGCAGGTATTTGGCGTAAAGTCTTCCGATGTTGTTCGCTTGTTTATACTTTCCGTTTGGAATGTTATATATCAGATAATGTCTATAATTGTACATATGTATACGATGACCACTATACATATACATATATATGTATGTACATATATATATATATGAGCCCAACGCGACTGACATCCCCCCAACGATTCTATGTAAACCCGGGTTAGGTACCGCATAAGTCAGGGCTGGCGCACCAAAGGATGCATATGAAATCGGCCCCTCAAAAGCTATATATATATGTATATACACACACACACACACATACATATACAGATAAATATATGCATATATGTGTATCATACCCACGTATATGTGTGTATATAGCTTTATATATATCCATATCTATATTTCTATATACTAGTGTACATATATATATATATATATAATATATATAGATATAATATAATATATATATTATATATATATATATATATATATATATTCTATACGTAACTACGTATATATAACTACACATGTAAATATGTGCTCTACACGAATGTCATCCCCCCAACCGGACTACGTAAACCTGGGTTATTCTCCCAATATATAACGGTTCGTCCAAGATATGAGGCCCCTTCTATTGCTATATCTATATATGTATGTATGTATGCATGTGTGTGTGTGTGTGTGTGTATATATATATATATATATACACACACACACACATAAATATATATCATATATATATATGTACATGTACATACATATTTATACATGTGTATATATATATTATATATATTATTATAATATATTATAATATATATATATATATATATATATGCGCCGTATAGTGATGTTATCCTAAATGTTGTGTCGTGTTAACTTGGGGTAGCCACGCCAAATGTTAGAGTTAGCTAACCAAATCATGAACGTCAAATGGATTCACACACACACACACACACACACACACACATATATATATATATATATACACATATACATATATATATGCGGTATAGTGATGTTATCCTATATGTTGTGTGGTGTTAACTCTGGTTAGCGACCACAAATGTTAGGGTTAACTAACCAAAACATGAACGTGAAATAGACTCAGACACAGACTATATATATATATATATATATATATATGGCGTATAGTGTTTTTATCCTGTATATTGTGTCGTGTTAACCCGGGTTAGCGATGCCAAATGTTAGGGTTAGCTAACCAAAGCATGAGTGTGAAATGGACTCACACCCCAACCTGGTCTGGCCACCACAGTCCCACAACCATGACTTATTGACTAAAATGCAGGGGAATAACACCTCATTCTCTACAGGGTTACACATACGAACATTACAATAACACTGAACTCACTCATACATTATAATATTGAGGGTTACTCATTTTTAGGAAAACCCCAGTGCAAAGTAATGTTCAGCAAAGTTAAGCTGGCACCCAAACCGGGTTGACTCCGCGTAAATACAATAAAAACGAGACATATCAGTTGGCCGTTCAACCTCGCACCTAATGTGGTGGCCAGGAAATAAACCCACGCAGGTGCCCTAAAAATAAACAGATGAAGCATTGTAACGACTGCCCTCAAGTGTGAACACATAACATCATCCTAGTCACATACACATGGTTAAAACAACAGCGTTATTAACTACTTTATGTACATACGGGGGGAATTGCAATTTTGTCCCCCCGCCCCAAACCTCCATTTACGTACCCTGTAAGAAGGTTTGTGGGAAGTGAGCAACGCTTCCCTGGAGAAGGCTAAGAAGTAGTTTGCCACGAGCCTGGCGCACATAAGGCTGACCGAAGTAGAGCCTGTCAGCCCTGATGGACAACAAGTCCATGAACGTGAGCATGTATACACTGCAGTCATGACCACTGCAATAATGCAGACAAAAATAAGGGAACACATTGTAAGTTGTGCTGCATTGTCGACACCAAAACCGACTTCCCGTTGTAAACAACACCCATGTTCACTTACTTATCCTACTGTGGGCAGTCTGCATGTTCCATCTCCCATTTGAGCACGTCGGTGAACTCAGCAAGCTTCATCAATGCAAGACCGATGGCCACCTTCTGTAGTGGGAGTTGCACAGACGTCAATTGCAACAAGATGCACGTTGGGGTAATTACAGAGGAAGGTGGGTAACTGACCCCACTAAGTAGTAGACGTTTTCGAGGACCGTCCCATTTGTATTGTAAGGAGTCGTATACAATGAACCATCTGATGTTAACATCTGCCATAAGGAGAAGCCAATGTTGGGAAACACTTTCGAATAACGGCAAGAATACCTGACCGGAAGGAGTGAAGCAGAAAGCGTGTCAGTGACCTCCATTGCAGACACATGATCAGCCTTAAAACACTGATCACTCGTGCCAGCAGCTTCGCCTCATCCTTCTACGGCCCCACCTCCCTATTTGACATTGCACACCAATCCTATGCACATGGTCCCATGTAAAGTCCTTCACAATCATTCCATCCATCTTTCGGTGACCCCTAACGTACATGTAAAAAGGACATCCTTCTGCGGTAAACCTAACTACAATTCGTTGCAAGCAATTCCGCTCGAACACAAACTCAAATCTATTTGCTATCGCGTACTTCCATTTTGTACCCCTGAATGCGTTGGCGGAAGGGAACAACTGCCCTTTTCCCTTTATGACATTCTTCCAAATTGACCTCCTCCTTAAGTACGCCTCCGCTTTCGCTCCAGATCGCGCCCATGCTAATCTTCCTCACTCACTGAAATTGGGCAATCACATGCCAAGGACATACCAATCTACACACTCAGTTACTGACACTTATAATCCCAGCTTCAATTGAACATACAACTTACTTTAATTAGAAAATACTTACCTCTTTTTTCCTGTTTCTTGGTCCACACTGATTTCCTGCAATGACATCACACACACCCTTCCCTTCAGCCACTTCCTCACCAACTCGGCCAGCTGTGCACGCCACAAACTCAGCCCACCATTACTAACTCTGGTACACAGAGTTATTGACAGAGAAAGAGAGGTTGATAGGGACAGAGCATGAGAGAGACAGAGTTGTAGCTGAAGTTGGGCATCTGCACAGTGATCACAACCCCTTGTTAGTCCCACTTGTTCTTCCTCTTCCTCTTACTATAAGGGCACATGAGTAAAATAACGTGGATAGAGACATTGCTAGCACAAAAGCACCTGACTCCTTTGTCTCATTAAAACAACACCTTGAGTACTACTAAAAATCAAGCAACACTCTCAAGTAATTTTCCCTATACAAAGACGGTGTAGGGGTATTCCTGACAATTTAGATGCTGACACATCTCAGGCCATGTTCGTCCATAAATTCATAACCTTGTGCACGTCACCCTGAGCTCAATTTTCCCTTCGTGAAGAGCAATCTCAAATATTTTCTAAACTTTCAATTGATTTATTATGGCTTGAAATATGAGTGTCTTTTTTTGG
Organism: Carnegiea gigantea; assembly: GCA_029747015.1. Classification (NCBI taxonomy): domain Eukaryota; kingdom Viridiplantae; phylum Streptophyta; class Magnoliopsida; order Caryophyllales; family Cactaceae; genus Carnegiea; species Carnegiea gigantea. The sequence goes on from JAKOGI010001404.1 coordinate 8,548, forward strand.
GTAACTAGTTATAGAAAATATAGAGCATATAATTATAGTAAGATGATAAATATTTTTTTTTCACAAAATACTTTTTAAACGTCATGTTTTAGTGTAAAAACAAGTTCTCTTAATATACATGAAACCATAACCTGATAGTTTGACAAGAAGACGCAAAATAGAATAGCCTGAATCTTATAATGTGTAGATCAATCTATTCTAACATGTTTAATAGCCTACAACCATGCACAAGAAAAGAAAAAAAGGGTCATCTTTAAGAATTATTTCAATCATCAGCTGGTATTGGCATGTTTTAACGATTAACGGCTTGTTCGTTTTCAACATGTTGAACATGCTACCTGCTCCAAACTTACTTCAATATGTTTCAATTCACTCCAACTCTGTGTAACCCGAGTATTACTCATCTAAAATGTTAAAAATGACCCTATGAGTCTTGAGCTCAGTGATATAAGTATTGGATTTTATCTCCGCCACAGAGTTTGGATTTTGGGGCCCAAAATTTTCTTGTGGAAGTTTTAGAGACTGGTGAGCTATGGTCTCTGTTGGAGCGTGATGTAATTGTATACTTCTCCTATTCCCTTATATCACGGACAAGAGTCCCATATCGAAAAAGTGATGGGAGGGTCCTGCACTTATAAGCGGTACCGCTACACACCCAATCAGACCCGCCTTTTAGGGAGGGGTAATGACCACGTGACAAGTCGTATCAGAGTCAACACAAACTCAACTCCGATATCTCGCCAAGTGCTCCGACGGGCGGGAGAGTCAGGGGGCCTTCTATGAGGAGGGCGTCACAGGATTGATTGGGGCAGAATGTCACGGACCAGAGTCCCACATCGAAAAAGTGATGGGAGGATCCTGGACTTATAAGCGATGGCGCTGCACACTTTACCAGACTGACCTTTTGGGGAGAGAGTAATGGCCCCGTGACAAGTCATATCAGAGCCAACACAGACCCAACTATGATGTCCTGGCAAACGCTCCGATGGGCGGGGTAGGTGGGGGCCTATCTATGACGAGGGCGTCATAATATTGAGTGGAGGAGAATATCATGGACAAGAGTCCCACATCAAAAAAGTGATGGGAGGGTCATGAGCTTATAAGCGATGGCGCTGTACACTCCATTAGATCAACCTTTTGGGGAGAGGATAATGGAGTTGTGACAAGTGGTATTAGAGTCAGTCCATACCCGACTGCGATATCTCGCCAAGCGCTCCGACGGGTGGGGTAGGCAGGAGGCCCTATCTGTGACGAGGGCGTCACAGGATTGGGTAGGAAAGAATGTCACAGACAATAGTCCCACATCGGAAAAGTAATGGGAGAGTCATGGGCTTATAAGCGGTGGCGCAGAACATCACATCAAACCGGCCCTTTGGGGATAGGGTAATGGCCCCGTGACAAGTAGTACCAGAGCCAACTCAAACCCGACTACAATGTTTCACCAAGTGCTCCGACGAGTGGGGTAGGCCGGAGGCCCCACCTATGATGAGGACGTCACAGGATTAAGTGGGGGAGAATGTTATCGACAAGCGTCCCACATCAGAAAAGTGACGAGAAAATCCTCGGCATATAAGCAGTAGCGCTGCATATCTCATCAGACCGATAAGGAGTGAGTAATGGCCCTGTAACACTTAGCGCACATGCGATGACCACCATTGACATTAGTCCAGTATGAGGCTCAAGTAGGGTGCATCTCTTAAGCTCCCTGTTTTGGGGAGGTTTTTTTTCTTTTTTTTTTTTTAAGAATTATATTCTCTCCTTAGCTTTCACTTCTTTGAATAATGGGATAATAAACCCAAAAAGTTTCGGGAAACTACTATGAGGTGCCTATTTCCAAATTATTTAAGATTTGTGGTTGTAATGCAAGTTGAAAATGCAAAGTGTGAATTATGTTATAATTAAAATTGCAATATTGTCCTTAAGCATGCATTTTTTTTTTGAAGAGCGAACAAATGCACCGTGTGGATACATATGTCCAAATTTTTCATATAAAGAAATTTCACAAGCATCTACTATTGTATAGATTTTAATCCATCGAAGTGTAAACAATTTGCAAGTAAGCGGTAATTTTCCCCAACATTTATAGGACCGCAAGCCAACGTACAGCTAATTGGCCGGGTTTAACTCACTCACAAACTCTCACAAAATGACTGATCGACAAAAAAAGTTGTAGTGTATAAAGATTAGCTACCTTATAGGAGTTACTAGCATTGAAGGCCCATCACATGGACATGCCATTTTTGCTGAAATTGTTTTCGTTAGATATAATTTCAATTGATAATATTTTAATTTTTTCATGTTTTCTCTATTAAAAAATGGTAATGTTTTATTTTTTAAAATTTAATTATTGGCTCGAACAGATGTTCTATTATCACCTTGTAAACACAAATTTTAAGTCAAAAATAAATTAGACAAGAATTTGAGTACAAAATTGAATATTTGTATTAATTTGTATACATGGGTACAATATCTGTTGAACAGAATGAAAGTAATCATCTGATTCGATCTCCTTGAATGAGTTTGAATGAGTTTTATCTTAAGAAATGGCCTAAGAGGACAAATACTTGTTCTTTGATGGCGGATGACATGTGCTCAGGTGCTTGTTATCTTCCTTCAAAGAGTAAATGTTTTAGTCATGGGGACTTCCTTTTTAATTTTCCCACCCTTGAATAAATTTGACTTAGGAGTCATTTGCTTTGACTTGGGCTTTGATTTGGGTCTTGACATGGGCTTTTGATTTGAGCTTTGATTTGTGAGTCTCTTAGGCTTCGACGGGGCCTTAACTTGGAAGTTGTTTGGGCTTGGGCGTGACTTAGGCTTTGATTTGGGCTTTGACTTGGGTTTTGATTTGAGTTTTGACTTGAGAGTCTCTTGGGTTCGACTGGATCTTGACTTGGGAGTCGTTTGGATTTGGGTCGTGACTTGACTTGAAAGTTGTCTAGGGCGCTGACTACTTATTGACTTAGGAGTCATTTGGGATTGAACCATGACTTATGAGTCAATTTGGACTTAATTAAATCCATTAAGAGGGTTTGCCCAAATAATTAATTTAATTTTATATCTTGGTATGGAATGTAAATATTTTAGTGCCTGCAAATTGCCCATTTAAGACAAGGTCACGAACAAGACTTGTACTATTTAAACATGGCTGATGTTTCGATTTTTTTTTGGAAATTCGCGATCTTGCGGAGCTATTTACTTAACTAGTCATGTTGTTAGCTTGACACCTTCTTCTTGTTACCTTTTTTTTAGGTGTATCGTGCCACTGTTCAAATTACAAGGATCCAACTGTTAGCATCATTCCATTTGTTTAGCCCTTCCCCGATCAACTTGTCAGCTTGATGTTTCTTACGAGTCCCCCTGTAGCTTATCCCACTACAACAAAAGTGGGCTTTGGCAACAAGCAAAACTGTTATGATAGCAAATGAAAGCGTTGCGACAGGTCTATTGTAACAATTTTTCAACCGTTGCCTTCAATGGGGGTTACATTAGGCCTACCGCAACACTTTTTGATTCTTAGGCAACAGTTTTTGTAATTGTTGCATAAAGTCACGGAAACTGTTGCCATATGCCTAGCTATTGCAATACTTTTGAATAAATACAATGGCAATGTATCTTTCATCTATGACAACAGATTGAATAGATACTAAGCAATACATATCTTTCACCTATTGTAACGTTTTGCAAAAATAAAAACCAAATGCCTGGCTTTTAAATGCTTCAATTCATACAATCTATAATTTCATTAGATCCCCTTGTGTACACAACATGCCACCAAATGTGGTTTGTAAATGAAAGTTTGACGTCACCTTTGATCAAGCATCAACACCACATATATAAATGAACCATTAATTAATGAAATCCAAAATAATGTAAACCAAATTCCTCGAATTACCGTCCATATACCAAAAGTCCAAAAATACGTATACAATTAATTTTCCAAAAATAAGAAAAGGAGGCAACAACTTTTCCGCCCCTTGAATCGTATACAATGATTTTTTCCCAAATTACAAAAGGGGGTAAAACAAACAAATATCTTCGAGGATAGCGGCCTTCATAATAAGAACTCTCACTTGTGAAGGGAATGGATGATGAAAATATCTACATAATATATAAAATCAGATAGGCATTAAACACCCCAAAAGAAGAAAAAATCAACAAATTCCATATCAAGCTAGAATGAGATGAATGGTTCTTTAAGCTATCACATACCACAAAATAGATAATAGCCAAAGCAAAAGTCCACCTAATATATAGATCATTGCCAAGACAAATGTTCACCTACAAATAAGCAATAAAGATCCATTATTAGTTTTCTTAAAATTGCCAAATAACTAAAAGACCATAACTTCCAATATCATCAACCATGTGCCAAGCTTGAAAGAAAAATATAGCAAGCAATAAAAGGGGTAGGTTCATGTAACGCCCCCAACCCTAGAACTATGAGTGTTATCGTTTCCCTTTAAATTTTGGGGCGAAATGGATAAAATTTCCCCTGACAACTGACCATTTTCCAGCCTTAAAGCCTTATATTAAATTCCCTGTAATTAAAAGCAGCAATAAAACCAACCAACTCAACGGCTACCTGCCAGTGCAGTTCAACACTAAAACAAAGAAACAATGAAAAGTACAACTCCACAGACCACACGTCCGGAGTACTTGGGTATACATCCAAACTATGAACAACCTTAGCTAAGAAATGGTTGGCTCATATGGCCATACAGAACGACTCTAGATGATATGCAACACAGGCACACAAGGGCTTAAATTGCATAATAACAAGCCCAGAAGACCGAAAAGGACAAAAACCAAACCAAACCAAATAGTACTCCCCCATCTCAATATGGTAGATATGATGATCATTGGTGATGTTAAGAGGAATACAACCAGTTTTCCCCCATCTCAAGCATGTCCAACAAATTTGTAAGTGGTACTTTCACAACAAGCACCACACCAACATTTTCAGCTTCAAGTCACAAAATTAGATTAGGGGAGGAGATAATCAAAGGGGGAGGGATTTCTTACTGATGTGGTGCAAAGTTAATGATCTTCAAGTATGGAAGATATTAAATAGCGAGGAATATTAAATAAGGCATATCATATTTCTTTTCTTCCCAGCTTCTAATAGATTCTTGCAAAACTCACAGGTCCAGTAGTTTGCAAATTGTCTACCAGTCTACAATTTTAATTACATAATTTTTCTATCACACACAAATGAAGAAAAATAAGTCAGGCGTAGATCATTATTATTCTTTTACTTAAAAAAGTACACACTTATGTCAATATGAACAGACAGGTTTCCATTTTGAACTTCCATCATTATTCAACCAAGTACATCATCTTCATATCGATAATTGATAATCACATTCACGGTCAAACTGTGAGGATCACATAATGTAAATGCAGACCATGAAATTTGAAGCAAATTAAGCCTAATATCATGAAAGAAATAACAAAGAAAGAGACATAAAATAGAATGATCAAGCTTAACACATGCTTTTGTATGATACTGGGACAAATCTAAGTTATTACACACACAGGTGCACACATTAGTAATTTACAACAGCCATCAATATAGGATATTAAATTGGGGCTTTTCCAAAAATTAAAAAATAAATAAATTGGAGTCTGGGAGTAAGGATTTTATAGTGTGGCAAGTCATAACTGCATTATGTATACCTTGTCAATGTTATTAGCGGTTCGCTCATTTACACAGAAAGCGGTTCCAGGGGGTGTGTCTGTGAATATATTCATATCTCATGTGTCAACAGCTAAGGTGGATGTAAGTGTATCAGGCTCTTAACTGCTATATTGTGATAGATTCGTTAATGATTTGTATCAATCATGGTGAACAAATGGTGGTAAATAGCAGTGGTCCTTGTAGGAGAAAAAAAATGACATTCTGTCTACAAAGTGTGGAACCCAATGATATACATTAAGGTTCAACAGTAGGTGGTTGATGAAGTCTAAACCCCCCCTCCCCAAACAATGTTGGACCAAATTTTTTGCACAGGGTATCATCCTTTTGAGCTTTTTAAAATACGATGAGTGCATTGATTTGTATGTCTGTTCACTTAAAAAATTCTAAGGATTTTTACGCATAAATTTTGAATGTATTTTCCTCTCAACAGTTGCAGATGAAAACGAAACCATGAATGTATGTCCGTTAGTGCTTCTTGGAACCTTTTTTCAGCATCTATGTGTTGCATTATATTCCATGACAGCATCAAGTTTAGGGTAAAATATTTTGATTATTATAAATGTAGATAGCTAGCAGCTATTTGTGTTCTATAGTATATACACTTGACACCATATGCACTTTTGCTACTTATTACTGTCAAGTACTGGATCTGTACATATGAAGACTCTGCAGCTGCATTCCCAGTCTGCAATCCCCCACTTAGGTAATCCATACGTGTATGACTATGAGTTCTGATTCCTTCCTTAGGTTTCACTGAGAAATCTAGATCTATGACCTAATGTCCCATGCTGCAACTTTCGATACATTTTTATTTTGCTACTACTTTTGACAGCATGAGCTGGAGGTAAACTGCAAAGCTCTTGGGACGGAAGGGATTCATGTTTTATTGTTTTCCCTCTTGAATAATTTGAGCTTTTTTTAATTATAAAATCCATTCCAAAATTAACAGGAACATAGAAAGCTTTACCTTCTTGTTATGACTTTTTTTAATCTTTCGGGGGGGTTGGTATAGGAATAACACCATTGGAATGTAATTAAAATCCAAAAGTAAAACAATGGGCCAATCGATGTGTATGTGTGTGTGTGTGCATCACATCAACCAAAACAGCCATGCAATTGCAATATAAATGTAAAATACAAATTAGAGAAGCTCATGACCTAGTTGAGGATTGGTGGCTTAGCCCCTTGTTTCTTTCCTCTTGTTCTGTAGTTGAGGATTGGTGCTGGGTGATGAACATTCTGTTTGGATTCATTCACCTAATAACCTTATCAAAAAAACTTGTTCTTTTGGAGTTAACTGAAAAAATTATACTTGGCTTTTGCTCTTAAAAACATACACCTTTACAACCAATCAGGCTTCAATTCTCAATCATAAATGAAGTTCTTTTGCTTGACAATTAATAGAGTACTAACTCATCCCAACAAAGACCAAGTGCAATGTTTGATTATCACATAGCTTTAATTCTATCATACTTAATTCTGCCAACCAGTAGCATAGTAATGAATCAGCATTGGATGGTGCAAGTACCTATGCTCCCGTATTACTTGGATAATTATATGTGATTTTTCTAATACAACATCAACATGCATAGTTCTCAACAATGGCTGTCTTAGACCCCGACTTCCCCTTTCTCATCCCCCGTCATGATTAGAGAGTTTCTATAAATAGTAATCTATAAATGAAGATGAAGTGGCTTACGCACCTACTTCTGCTCTTGGAAGAGCAGGTTCACTCATTCCTGCACTAGTAAATTGGCCTATCAATCCTGAGCCGGTTCGAGAAATCAAAATAAGAGGATCGAACCATAAAGCAGCCTCCTTTGAGGGAATACCAACATTTACAAAAACCCATATTCCATGTAACAATTGACCTTGGCACAAAATGAGAATCAATGTTACACTTTTGATGGGCAAAACGTTCCCATCATGTTACATTTCAACAACAGAATAGAAAAAGTAAGATACAAGAACAATTTCGAAAAAACATACATTGGGTTCTGCAACGTATACAAGGCCGCAATTAAACTGGAAATTCCTAGCCTGAAAAAGAATTGAACTGCTTAGCCAAGGCAAAAGCTTAAGAAAATTGGATGTTGGATTCGAAACTAAAAATTAAAAGTTTACACATAAGCTCAAATTCCAAAACGACAATGGATGAACAATAAGCACTTAACAACATCAGATTAAGCATCCTTGTTGTTGGCTAATCAGAAACATTGTTTCCGAAAAAGCCACCAAATTTTAAAAAGCCTTAACATAGTGAAAACCAACTAACTGAAAACATATTGAAAAACTAACAGTTATAAATAAGGTAATTATAAAAAAAACCACTCAAGAACGTGTAAAATGGAGAGGAATGACAAACAAAGTTCTTTTTTGAGGGGGGTGTTGATAATATTTAGTTTTGATGATAACAAATCCAAGTGCAAAAATTTGTCCAAGTAATGTTGCTCCGAACACGATCTCCAAACAGGCCTAACTGGTGTTTGTGATCTTTATTATATTAACTGGTTTGCTACATGTGAGAACAAGTCTTCTAGACAGGTTTTACTTGGTGATTCCATATTAAATCAAGAACACCATCTCGACAGTTGATTGTAAAGCGTGTTCCTGAACTCTAGCAATGCAAAGAACAACCCCAGCAAACAAGGTGGCCTTGGTGTTCACAGCACTCTACAAATCTCGGACAAGATGACTGGTTCAAAACAAGAAGTCTTGGGTATATAGGTTTTATTTAATTAGACTCTTGTTAATATGCCAATATTGAAAACATCATTTTAAACACCTCTTGACTCGGTATTTGCGCTAAAGTACTTCAGAACACCAGTTGCGAACAACCCTGCAAACAGGGTGCCTAGGGTGTTTCTGAACTGCAGTGGCCATACCCGATTAGTTTTGAAAATTCATTTTGGCTGGCCAAGATCTCCAGAATACTTTCTTTGAATTTCAAAATTGCTATTTTTCTGGAGAGGATAGTTCTTGAAAATATTATGGAGATTTGCGAAAATAGGTTTTGGGAGATTTGCCAAATCAAAAGATTCCTATGACTATATTTTCGGATTTGGTAAAAGCTGAAAATCTCTTTAAACCTCTTCACGGCTATGGGAAGATAAGGGTTATCTTTTTAGATAACAAAATCCCTTATATTTTGGGATAAATTCATCATTAGCCGTTGGAGAATATATTTTGTTTGCAAATCATTTTCCATACTTAGCTGATTCTTTGGTTTTTGACCGTTGGACCTTGTGTTTAAAAAACGCAGCTTTTCTCTCCCATAAAAAGGCCAAGAAGCAGATAGAAAAAACTCAGACTGAAAAAGAGAAGCAACACAATTTTCTGAAAAATCTGGAAAAAATCAGGAAACACGGTTTTCACATTAAAATTCTTGAGCTTCATTCTGAAAAGCAAAACCGTGACAAGCTGTGTTTGATTTGAGTTTTTAAACCCCTTTGGCATAATAGGATCTTCATTGTACCTTACATCTGCTTAGTGAGAAGCACCCCCTGTAAGGTGTTTGTAACCCTGATCTTGAATCAAAAAAGTGAGTGAGTGTGTTCTAGTCGTGTGGACTTGGACGTGTCTAATCTTGCGAAGGTTGGACGTGGTGTAACCTGTCTTTGGGAAGAAGGTTACGTGGTTGCAAGTTGTAACAATGTGTGTTACATTTGTAACGTGTGAAGCCCGTTAGTGAAAGTGGTTAAATCCTACACGAGGTAGGTCGTGGTTTTTCACACCTCAGTTGGGCTAGAGGTGATTTCCACGTAAAAATTGTGTGTGCTTTATTTTCCGCATTTATCTTGGTGATTTTCGCATCTGCAATATCTGAGAACACCCCGTGCAAACAAGCTATCAGGGTGTTTGTCATTTGAGAACAACCTCTACTAGGGTGTTTGTTGTTTACAACGCGAAAATCAGACACCACAATTCACCCCCCTCTTGTGGTTGTATACTCACGAACTCAACAGGGGGCTACCGCACCGGGCTACATAAAAGTTAAAAGTGGCTAAAGAAAGCTACCATAGACCCACAAAAGAAAATATGAAAGAAGATGCTAACTCCAACCCTTTTCCCAGGGTAATAGAGATACTGGAAAGGTTCAGCAATAAAATGGAGAAACCAAATAGGAAAGGTGGAGATACTCGAACAAAAAGTTCACTAGGGGGGAACTTCCAGCTGCATATCTCACTAATTAAGTCAGAAGAAAAGGCTGAGGATATGTAACATAATGACACAACCAGCCCACCGGGGGGGGAGCAAGCTTATCAAAGAGAAGGATTTATGAGAGCTGCACAGCTATCTAAGCAGAATTACACAAATGGAATGCGAAATCTAAATGCATTTAAAAAGCTTATCATAAGAGGAATCTTATACTTCACATGGTAGCCTTCTCATCACTTGGCATAGTCTTTCTGACATAGACTTGGCAAATATAGCCCAATTCATTGCAGAACATATGACTGTATGATGTGTATGGATGCACATCATACAGTCACCCTCCCACACCACCATGCTATAACTTTCACATCATTTGCTGTCCTAGTACACAAGCTAAGCATCTATTGCACATCAAGCTTCTTAGCTAAAATAGTGCAATGATAGTAAGTTATTTTATGCACTTATTTTTCAACTGATAGATGTTGGTCACAGGCCTCAGCTTACTCCACTTACTACCGAGCTGTATTTATCTGTTTGCACCCTAAGGTTGAACCCTAAAGAGAGACATGTAAAAAAGCAACAAAATTGGGCATCAGACACACAAATCAGACACACAACTCAGTTTTTTTGACAAAGAAAAACAACTTGAAGAACGTAAATTTTAATCGCAGAAAATTAGTATAAACACACAAATATTGAATCTTGATACTCCCATATACCCATTACCTCATGCTCTAAAATCGAAAACAGGGCAAACAGGTCAAAACAAGGACGAACAAATAGCAACAGAAATGAACTAAGAACAAGAGTGGCAAAGCGAAGAGGAAAAATTAATTAAACAGCTTTCTCAAAATCACCAAACCAAAGATAATTAGGGTTAAGCATACTTCACTAACCCAACCTAAATAATACAAAACCACCAACTCTGAGTTTTGCTCATTAGCCTAAGCAAAGCTATATTGGTCAGATATGGGGGGAGAGAGTGAGAAGGGTCATGTAAAGCATACAAATCAGGCACCAAATTAACTAATTTCAAGAGAGCAAAGGCAGTTACCAGCTGAATCAAACACCAACTTGACGATGGCTTGAATCGGGGCCAACCTTAGAACCTCTCATGCTACTACAGGATGTCGCCGGTGATGACTGAAACAGCAGGTACTGCAGTCGCCGGCGGGTGATGGCATTGGAGTGTCATTGCTAGTGTCGAAGCCAGTGGCGTTGAGGTCTGGGAAGGATATGGTGTTCGAAGGTCTAGGAAGAATATGACGTTCAAAGGTCTGGGAAGGAGATCTGTTTTGGGCGTTCGAAGGAACAACCTAGATTAGGGCTTGTACTGCTTTCCTATTTTCCTTTTTTTTTAAAATGAAATTTTAGGGGAAAAATTTGGGGCTTCCCGGGGTTCCCAAAAATGTTTTGGCACCCAAAAAAAATCATTTCTTTAAAAAAAATATAAATAATGTATAGGCTAATGCAACGGTTTACTAACGTTGCCTAACATATCCACTGTAACAGTTTTGTACAAATATTGCAATAGTCAAAACTTTAGGCAACATTTAAAATAGATGTTGCATAAACTATCTATTGCAACAATTTTACAAACTGTTGCCGTATAGCCGTTGCGAAAGCCTACTTTTGTTGTAATGTCCTATTGAAAGGTCCACACTTTCTTGCCTAAAGCTCGATTACTTGTGATGCCCATCCTTTCAATTTGTAGGATTAGCTGACAGATTCACAGATTCCTTCTGTGTGGCAAATTAAAAGGTATCAGACCCCCAAAGCTTTCTCCTTTTTTTATACATATCCTCTGAAATTTGCAACTTCATTTGTTCAACTTCATGAAAGATGAAATCTTTATTGATTAAAATATGTACCTTTGCACCAATTGTGCTGCTACATTTTTATGAAAACCGAAATACGGCTACTCCATCATTACCCAGCGCGCACACTTTTTTTTTTTTTTTTAACCATGGGGGTAAGAGTAGCATGGCTTGGACCTTTGCTTTAGGGAGCTACCAACTAGATAAAGGTCACACCTTTTCCCCCTTCCACTCATAAAGTTTGTTTCTTGGTCTTGGGTTATAGTGTCATGTGAAGGCTGCAGGCTTTGGTTGATTTTAAAGCCTTTGCCTTCATAACCTTTACCCCCTTCACTCATAAAGTTTGTTTCTTTTCTATTCTTTTTTTTTTGGGGGGGCATTTGTCGGTTTTTTTTGGAGGTACTTCCAGCTCATGCTCTGAATTGCAAATATGCACCTGTAGTGATCCTTTTTTTTTTTTTTTTTGTTGGGGTTCGTGTAGTTAGCAGGGTGAGCGTTGGTTGGGAAAGACATCGACTTTATTTTCCAACTACTATCACCTTATTAGCCATCAAGGCAATGACTTTGACCCAAAATAAATCCAAAGCAGGCGACTTTATCATGCCAAGAGACTTTCCCATGCCTTATTGACGCTCTCATCAATTATACTGTTGTAACAAAGTGCGTTTAATGTATAATTATGCTTACCAAACATGCCTCTGAATACATGCGTGTTAACATCCTGACACCCCTTTAGCAAAGCTTGTTCCATGTGCATAATTGCGTGCTTGCTTATGTCATCATAGCGTCACCCTCACTTATTTGGTGCCAAAATTCTATACTTTTGGTCGCAAATTTTTTTTTTTTTTTTTTTGCTTGCGTAGAGTGATGGGTCACTTGAGATGTCACTTGTGAATGCGGTTTTTCCTATGCTTTTCAAAGCATAGGATGAGAATCCACACGCCAAAATTGGCCCAAAGATTTGAACAATCACTTGCGAACGCTATTTACCGCTAGGCCTCTTAGGGCCTAGAATGGAAACCCACACACCTAAAAGTGGTGCGAAGACTTGAAGACCCACTTGCAAAACGCGGTTTTGCCGCTAGGCCTTTTGGGGCTTCAAGCAGAAACCCGCATGACTAAAAGTGGTGCGAAGACATGAAGATCCACCTGCAAATGCGGTTACTGCTACATCTATGGGGCCTAGAGTGGAAACCCACACACCTGAAAGTGAAGCTGAGACTTGAAGATCCACTTACGAACGCAGTTTACCACTAGGTGTAACACCCCAAGTGTAGCTTACAAAGATGTAAAGTGACTGCCTATATTACCAAATGTGCACCTTTCTTTTCAGAGAGCCCACTCATAAGAACTCCACAATCAGGCATCCTTATTGTGGGAAAATCTTATGATGGGTGATCTCCTGAGAAGTTTCTCAGGTAGCATGTGAGCGAGGATGAAGCACGCCGGAAAGACTTGCGGTGATTTGTGGAGTCAGTCAACGATCCTTGAAATCATTCATGGTAACTGTCTACGACCCGGGAGGGGTCGGGGCCTTATGGATGGTATCAGGTCAACCTGCAACCGTGAGCTGCACCGGTGGACGGGAAAGCCTGAGCAATCACCTAGCAGGGCAAAGATACTGGATGGACCACTAGTCAAGAGGATGCATAAGTTAGTCGGTTAGTGAGGCACAACATGAACGTCGTGCGCTTTAAGTGGGGGTAATTGTAACACCCTGAGTGTAACTTAAAAGGATTTAAAGTGACTACCGATCTCACCAAAGGTGCACCTTTCTTTTAAGGGAGTATACTCATAAGAATTCCACAGTTAAGCTTGCTTACTATAGGGAAATCTTATAATAGATGGCTTCCTGGGAAGCTTCTCAGGTAGTGTGTGAGTGAGAATAAAGTATGTCGGCAAGGCTTTTGCTTAGTTGTGGGGTTGGTCAATGATCTTTGAAGCCATTCATGGTAACTGTCTGTGACCCAGAAGGGGTCAGGGCGTTACACGCCTTTTGTGACCTAGAGTGGAAACTCACATGCCTGAAAGTGGTCTGAGCAGCGAGGAACAACTTGGTGGAAGAAAACTAACATCTTTGATTGATTTTTCTTCATGCCCCCCTCTTCTCTTTTTGCCTTCTTTTTTGGTATTGTATTTGACTGCACTTGGTGATTTGTTTACTAAGCTACCTATGTAATTATGGAAACTTGCAATTTTCAATAAGATCAAGGCATCACGTAGTTCAATAAAATATAATTTAATTATTTTTTGTTGTTGTTTATAGTTTATACTCTTGCATGCCAGGAGTATTACAAAGATTTTTTTTTTTGTTTTTCCGTTCATAGTTTATACTCTTACGGGCTAGGAGGATTACTAAGATTTTTTTTTTTTTTGGTTTTGTTTTGTCTTCACAGTTTATACTCTTACAGGCCACGAGCATTACAAATATTTTTTGGGGGGTTTTGAGTGAACAGTTTAAGCTCTTGTTCGGGAGCTAGTCAAGCATCTTCATCAAGGGAAGTCGTTGACCTCTGGAATTGTGACATGGTTTGGGGAAGCTTATTCCTCCTCCCTAGTTCTTTCTTTTGAGCTAGCATTAGCCCCATGGCTAGTGAGAACTAGGGTACGCCTCTTTACTTTTAGCAAGTCATCCGCCTTCACATTCAAAGTAGAAACATGCTTCATACATGAAGGAACGGAACTTTGAACTTCATTTATTTCGCCTAGGCGATTAAACACCAAATCCCTCTTTTGTGAGGATGGCGAGCTTGATGACATCTTATCCATCTTGATTCAAGTGAAGACCGAGGGTTTAGGCTATTTACCTTCTTTTAACCTACAGAAGACAGAGGGTTTCGAGAATTTATCTTTTCCCATCCTGCTAAACACGGAAGGGCCTTCGCGTGGCATAGACGGTTTCAACCTGTCAAACACTGATGTCCTTAGGTTGGTCTTAATGTTTTCACCCTCATCTTCACTGGTGCGCATCCTCAGCAAGCCACTTTCTTCTTAGAGTGAGCCTCTGGAAGAAGCACGAAGCCAGGGAGGGGGGCCTTGGTCAATTTACTTTGCTTCACCCGTAAGAGTCCACTTTTGTTGACTCTATTTAATGTTCAAACCTTTGGATGGCCTGCCCGCGTGGGTCCACCCTGGGTGATGTTTCGAATGTTCTCACCCTTAGATGGCTTCCCCATATGAGTCCCCCTTAGGTGACTTTCCCAAATATGAAGATGTAGGTCACATCGTCATTGTCACCAACTTAACAAGAATGCCATGTGATTTGAAGGTGGAGGTTGTCGACTTAAAGAGGAATAGTATGTTGTTGTCGACACGAATGTGAATGCTTGCATCACTAACAATGAGGACGAGGGCATGTTGTCATTCCTATCTTGCAGGAGGATGCCTGCGTAGCCAGCACAGATGATGAGACCACCTTATCATTCCCATGTTGTGGGAGGATGTCGTCAACCTGAAGGAAGAAACTTACATCCTCGTTGATGCTGCCATTGCCACAATCACAAATTGGAAGGACGATGCATATGTCCATTGCCTCCAACATGAAGGAACCCTAAAATCTTTGAGGATTTGGGAGTCTTTAATTTGATCACGTGAGAGTCTTGAACTTGAAAGACTTAGTTGTCTTTAATTTTGTTGACTTGAGAGTCTTTCTGTTCGATGGCTTGAGAGTCTGGAACTTTGGAGACTTAGGAGTCTTTGATTTTGATGACTTGAGAGACTTTATCTTCGATGACTTATGAGTCTTGAACTTTGAAGACCTAGGAGTCTTTGATTTAGATGACTTGATAGTCTTTATCTTCGATGACTTTTTAACCTTATTGCTTGGAGTCTAGAAGCTTGGACTTGGAAATCTTAAGGGTGACTTGACAGTCAAAATTGTTTTGTGACTTAGGAGTCTTTAAGAATGACTTGAAGTCATGTTGACAACCACTTTGTCAAAGAAAACTTTTGGGAAGAAGTTTCCTAGGGCAATGAAGCCAGATGGTTTTTGGTGAAGTGGGTGGATGATCCAGACTTCTTGCTTCCTATTTGCCGTGGACATCATTCTTTCTTGACTTTTCTCGTCACAAAGTGATGGTAGCTTGGGTTACCCTTGCTTCCTTAACTTGCGCCTAGCAACCAAGATCTATCCTTTTTCATCCTTTTTAAATGTGCCAGATGTGAGATTGGTCTTTGATAGTTGTGATAGGATTAGTAGTGAGAGAACTGCTAGTTCTAGGCTCTCAAATTACATTGTGATTAGCTTCTCCTTCAACTAAGGGGTTAAATTGTATTTCTCCAAGGCAGTAAAATGGTTTGCCTTTTGTTGACATGAAGGGGCATGTTATGTGATTGGCTTATACTATTTCAACCAAATCTAGAATGATTCTTCCATTCCTAACCAATTGTATGATGCCCTCCTTGAGTATAATGCACCTTTCAAGAGAGTGACTAATGACCCTATGGTATCAGCAGTATTTTCGGTCGGTAGTCCTCCCAGCTTCTTTTGGGTGCTTGGCTCAGGCAATTCAATGAGACCCTTCTCGAGCAAGCCATCTAGCATACCCGATAAATCTGAGTTAGGAAATGGGTACTTCTTTTCCTACAGCTCTTTTAATGTGGGGTGCTTCTTTGCTGCATCCTTAAATGACGTGTTCTTCTTACCTTCTAGTTTAGGCTTTTCTGTTATCTGAATTGGCTCACCTGTAGAGATGAACATCACCTCCTTAGCCACGCTCTTAGAGAACCTAACATTTTTCTTGAATTCAACTTTGTCCTTCTTTGATTCAGTAGAGCTATCGTCATCTCCATGTCATGTGTCTTGGTTGCCAACTCTTGGAAAGTTTTAAGTTTGCTCATTTATAGGATGTACAGCAAGTTTCAATTCATGCCTTGGGTACATATTTCAATGGCAGAAGCTTCAGATAGTCGATCCTTGCATTTAAGACTAAGTGCACGCCCGCGGTTAATGTAGTCAAAAACTGGCTCGTCTTTCTATTGTTTTGTGTTTGTTAGTTCAGTCATGTTAACAATAGGTCTGTCAAATAGGTCAGGTCAGGTTGAGTTTGTGTTCGTGTCAAACTTAAACGGGTCGATAAATTCTCAATTTGAACCTAACCCGTTTATTAAACAGGTTGAAAACCTTGACCTATACCCGTTTATTTTTTTAACTGGTTGACCTGAAATTTACCCATTAACCCATTTAATATAAATGGATCAGGTTTAGGTTATTTGGTTACTCATTTACCCACTTAATATTTTAACTAAAATATGATTATAGAACATTATAAACCATTCTTTTAAGTTCAATATATCATCACGACGAAATCATTGTCCATGATCTGCAGGAACCATGACCCCAAAGCACAGATCGACTGATTAAGCGCTACTTTTTCACAATTTTTCCCCCCAAAAAATAAACGGTAATTGCGTAAACAGGTCGGCCTATTTAACCTGTTTAATTAAACGGGTTAAATAGATATTTTTTCGTATCAAAATTCTCAACCTGAACATAACCCAATTAATTAAATAGGTTAAACGTATCCACCCATTTAGTTAAATGGGTTGAAAATCTTTATCCAAACCCACTTAATTTAGTATTCAATTCGGATCGCTAATCGTGTTCGGTCAGCTTTTGACAGCCCTAGTTAACAGTGCACTAAGTGCTGCAGAATCTGTTAAGGAACTCTTGCTCCATTTGTTAGCAACTACTGATGGACTTAGGCTCTAGGTTGGTATACCAATCAAAGGCAATAGCTTTCAATGTCCGGATAAACTACTTTACCATGAGGCCTCCATCAGTCCCAGCATTATTGCATGTCTCAATGAAGTGTGCGACATGTTGCGTTGGGTTGTCTTTCCTATCAAACTATGGAACTTAGGGGGTTGATAACCGTGGGGCATGCAGAGAGCATTAATCCTCTTAGTGTAAGGGTTGGTGTAGAGGTGAGTTATGCACGAACCTCCTAGTTATGCTTTAACTGCATTTGCTATTGAGTCTTGGATTTGTGCAATAGTTATTGATCCAGAGGACTTGTCATTTTTAGGCTTACCACCTTTCTTTGCTACTTTTCATTGTCCGCAAGTTCACTATGGATGGACACTTTTTCTGAGTCTTCACTTTCTAACCCTTTTGTAGAAGATTGAGCTGATCGTTTTTCTAACTTCTTAGTCAGCTTAGCAATCTTTTCCTTTTGAACCTTGATGCGCGCTCCCTTTTCTTTGCTTTCTTTGGTGAGTTTTTGTAAGGTGGCCTTCATGTTAGCCATCTCCTTTTGCCAATTGTTTAAGTCTGTCATCATAACTGGCATGACAACAGTTTTTGAGGACTCAATTTTAGCTTCTGACAAGAATGCCCCTTTTAGTGAGAGTGAAGAAGAATCACTACTATAGTAGTCTTCTACTTCATAGATTGGAGATTGAAGCTAGAGGTTTTAAATTTCATCCATCCAAGAAGACACTTTCTTTTTCATCTTCAAGCCTTAGAGTTTGGGTGGGCGCATCAACATTAGCCTAGCGGCGATCAGTGCAATAGCTTTTGCCATGCTTCTTGTCTCCATTGTGTGAGTTCGCCTGCTTTCGTAGGATATAAGAGAGAGAGAGAGAGAGATCCAGTACCCTCCCACTTTGAAGATTGAGAGACAATGTTCTTCATGGCCATGTCTTCTTTGAAGATGATGCTCTTGAAACTTGAAAGTCTTGATTTTTTTAGGGGAAAAAGATGAGACGTAGAGATATCCCACCAGGACTGCCAAATATTTTTAAACACAAATTTCAAGTCTAAAATAAATTGGACAATAATTTGAGTACAAAATTGAATCTTTGTATATTTGTATATATGGGTACAATATCTGTTGAAAAAAATGAAAGTAATCCTCTGATTCGATATCCTTCAATAAGATTGAATGACTTTTATTTTGAGAGAGAGCCTAAGAAGCTTAGTCTTAATGAAGACAAATATTTGTTCTTTAAGGGAGGATAACACGTGTTCAGGTGCTTATTATCCTCCTTCAAATAGTGAATGTTTGAATTTTGGTGACTTCTTTTTTGGTTTTCTCATGCTTGAACAAAGGGGGGTAGGGGTCTATTTATAGGAAAATTTTCCCCTCCCTGTTGAAGGTCAAGATGGACTTTGACCTCTCTTTGCGTCTTCAACCAGGCTCTAACTTGAATCGATTTGACTTATGAGTAATTTGTTTTGACTTGGGCGTTTGATTTGGGCCTTGACTTAGCTTTTGATTTGGGCTTTAACTTGGGAGTTTCTTAGCCTTCGACTGGGCCCTGACTTGAAAGTCGTTTGG